>JBBPMW010000002.1:0-73294 GCA_038090535.1 Tylopilus alboater | reverse complement strand
GAAACACACAGCCTATAACCAGTGTAACATAGCCCTGCACAGCCTGTATGACAGCTGTCAGAGTGCATCCCTCCCCTGGCAACATCCCAACCAAGCAATATTGGACAATTTGACTTGAATTGGAGATAGTAGCATAGCCTTGACATAGCCCCCATCCCTAATAGGCCGCTTTGTAAGATAGCACAGCCACCTGTAAATCTAGTATATAAGGAGGCCTCTTGACAGCCAGAAAGGAGACTTTTCCCACCTTTTGAAAGGTTCTCTCCCTCAGAGGAGAAGGGAAATTTCCATAGCAAGTGTACTACTACTAAATTACAGTAATAGACACTTGATTTCGAGCCAACTAAGTGGTCAGTACCATCTGACAATAGTAACCTGTACAAACCTAGTGCAGGAATACTTAGTAAAGCTTGTCCTTTTTGACTGATCAACCTGGCACTCTGAGTTACCCAATATAAGAGGTTATTGACAACCCATTTGTGAGTGAACTGAGTGATCCCACGGTCCAGTTATCATCTTCCCACACCTGTTCCTTTAGTGTATTAAACACAAGGAACTTATCTATCTACCTAGTGATCTATTCCTAGTGTAGATTATTCTTGCAAGTACTGATCACTACTGATCACTACCATCCAAGCCTTGCTAATATAGACCCAGTCTAAGCGAGCACTATCTCTGGCTGTATAGCCCATATTTACCCAATTGCTAGTTAAAGCCTAACCGATCTATCCAGGTTGTTACTTGTTGATTGTAACCCGATCTGAGTCAAGTTGTACCTGACGATTGAAGAACACCCATGTACCTGTTTGGCTAAGTTTATCACTTGCTCAGGACATATATATTTGTATTCCTGAGGGATCTAGGAGAAAGTGTTGTCTCTTTCTCTAGCTTATAGTCTTTATTCAGCCATGGAGGATTGATCGCATAGTGAAATATTACTAGCTATTTCATTGATCAGATCCTATAAGAAAGACACCATTCTCCAAATCCCCAACATCTCCAAACCCTTTTCCATCATGACTGATGCATCTCTCCTGGCAGCTGGAGCAGTACTTCTCCAATCTGATATGAATGGTGACCTCCATCCATGTGCCTACTTCTCTCATACATTCTCCTTTGCAAAATGAAACTATGTCATATATGATAGGGAACTCCTTGCTAGTGTTGCCACAGTTTGGTTAACCAGCAACCAGTCTTGGTTTCACTTGGTTTACTTAAGGTTGGGTTTAAATATAAAGACCAAACCTGGCACTAAATTGGGTTCCAGTTTTACCCAGTTTGGTCTTGGTTTCCAACTAATAAAAACTATCTACTGGTCCAGACTGGTTCAGACCAGTTCAAACCAGGTACAAGCAGAGAAGCATAATGCAATGTAATTACATGAAATTCATAAAACCAACCACCACCATGACTTCTCAACACTGCACATCCAAGTCAGACTAGACTACATTTTGTGATGTCAGTGAGGGCACTGCTGCTGGTATGGCAATGCCCAGTGGTTTGCAGAACCATGGGAAAAGCAGGCTGGCATAGTCTAGACCATCTAGTAGTCCAAGTTTCAGTACAAACATTGAACTAACCACTAGATATTGGCATACTTCTTTAGTGTTTTCAACAAAGGGATGTTTTGCTTCTCCAAATGCATGTTGTTTGTAGGGGGTTTGCATGAAACAGTGGTATTATGGAGTCCACTATGAGACATGACAAGAGAGTGGCTGAAGTCACGTGCTTGCCAGTTGAATTGAGTGTCATTGCTATCCAACCTCACTTGAAGGTCCTGGAATAGCAACTGCATATGTGTGTAATCTGGCTTTTCTGTAAATGATAGTGTGTGGGCATACTTCAAGAGTTCTGAAAATTCAACAGGGAAAGTCTTGCACAATTCCTTGGCTGGAATGCTCTGCTTCATCTTGAGGATGGTACTCTTTCATATCAGAGTCTGATCAAACCAGTGCAATGATCCATGTAAAAGGTAGATGAGCAGATATGTGAGGACTCAATGTCATCTTTATGGCTCAACTTGTTTCCCAGGTGATTGTTGATTGATGCAAAAGTAAGTGTGCTGATGAAAGCTAAGCCTTCCTAGAACAGGATGTGGATGTGCATGCAGACATCTCAATATTAATATGCGGAATTGAAGTCAGCAAGGTATAGCATCTTGCTTTGTGTAGTGTTTCTGACAAGGATGTTGTTTGGCTTGATATCACAGTGAATAAAGTTTCGTGCATAGACAGCCTCTAGATGGGTAAGCTGTAGAACAGAAGGGATGAACTGGGTCAGCACTGAATGGATGTTGAGAGTGAGGGACACACACCAATTGCCCAACAATCAGAGACACTGTGCATTGAGAAAAAAACTGTCCACACATGTTGAAAATGTCCTCCAGAGAAGGCCCAAGGGAACCAAGCACGAGTACACTGTGCATGGACCCAATTACTCCATACCAGATGGCCTATGGAATCAAAAATGCCACATAGGTGTAAGAGAATGCAGTGTTCATGCTCAAATGAACAGTGGCAGGATCCTGCATTGCTGAACTTGATAATGAACTTGCAATTGGTGCTGATAATGTCAGATGCCAGAAAACAGCCCCTAATGAGCCCGCATCACATGAGGGGGTTAGCCCATGAGTTATAGATGTGATGAATAAATTTTACTTCATCTAATGCCCTGGAATTGAGTTGTTTGCCCAACTTCAACTCATAGCTACTGCAAGAAAGAATCATTGAGACCACAGAATGTACAACAAGTAAATGGGGAGAGAGGCACTTGACAGAGGTGTTTGACAACAGAGAGAGACTCGATAACAGGAAAAGAGGTTCAACAACAGAAAGAAAGAGGTTCAATAACATACAGAGAGATGTTCAACTTTGTACATGTTGGTTGATACAATATATAGGATTTGAGAGGTGATTTCACAGTTCAGGCAGTTGACACAAGTCGTGAGAAATTAAGTGGGGCGGGTCATGATAACAAGACATGGCAGTACAACTAAAGCTTGTAATACAGGATAGCAGTACAGTTCTATATCAATTCCATAAGGGTGGCCTCTTTGCATTGAATGGCATCAATGAGGTTGTTGATTGTATCCCTCACATCCTCACCCTGAAGCCCTGTGCAACCAACACCTACAGGTTCTTTGGGATCATCCATGACATCCCACTGTTATGCAAGATGTACTTCTATGTTGAGTTGCTAACCTGCTGTCTCAAGGGAGGTATTTATAAAGAGACACAATGTTCTTGATAGGCACTAAGGTGATGAAAACTTAAGATAAGTTCCAAAAAGGTGATTCAAGATGTAGCTAATATGCTATGATTGCATAGATCAAGAATGGGTACTACAGTACATGCAGCAAGGTATATAAGAGATTCTGGAACAGGCGTTAGCTAAGCAAGAATCTGATAGAATATGGTGGAAGGGTGACACAAGCCCATGAGAAGTGGAGCTTGTAGGAGAAGGCTGTTCGTGACCAAGGAATGAGATAACAAGAATAGACTATCTTCTACTGGTAGGATAAGAAGAGCAGAAGGGGAATAGTTAGGAGTCAAGTGGGTAAAAGATAAAAGAGAGGTTCTAAAGAGAGCAATTAGTGGTCATAGCTGGTATGAAGAATACTGAAAAGGATAAGGCGAGTGATGCAAATGGAAAGAAGGAAAAAGATACTGTCCAAGTAGAGAATCATAACATCCACTGGTTGAAAGACATGAGGTAACTGTAGAGTGATGGCAGAATGGAAGTGTGAACATGTGAAATATGTGAAATGGCCATGCACGAGGTGGATAGAAAGGAACTGTGTTTAGGTGTCAGGCAGATCATAGATCCAGTGTGAAGATAAAATAAAAGATAAGATCTAGCAAAAAGAAAATGATAAGTCTATTTAAAAGTAAGTCTGTTGTTACTCAACCATAACAACACATATTAGTTAGCATCCATTGTACTATAGTAAACAAGAAATGTACATCCCAGAATTTGAGAAGATCTTCTCCTTGCTTTGTTAAGGCACCATTGGTGTAGGAGCGATACTCATCCTTGATGATATGGACTATTTCCTAAGGATTCTTGTGGCTACCCATGTCCCTGATGTGCAGTTCATTGTGTATGGAAGGTATGTAGTTCTGCAGACCTGTAGGGTATCAAGTGGTAGATCTGCAACAAGTGAAAGAACATGTGCTTGGATGAGTGTAAGATCAAGGTTATATAGCCAAAACAGAGCGCACCTATTTTCATGTTATCTTGCTCATTGTGGCCCCATGGTTTCTCATGGTCATCCAATGTTTTCAAAGAGCACTGTTCATCCTTCATAGCCTTGGCCAGCCCACCATTGGCCTTAGTTTGAGAGAGGGGATGGATTTGAGAATGATAGAAATTTGGCTCAGATTTGACTTCTAAATGAGTGACAATCAGCAGACATTACTTTATGATTAGAGAGTGGAGTCACTGCAGTGGGGTGGCCCAGCTTGCTGGCTGGTATGACTAGGTATATTGTCAAACTGCATAGCAATAGAGGTTCCATCTCTTATCTCTTCCAAGTGTAACCTAATGAGCAGAGTTGTAGAAGTGGCACCTGTGGCATATGGAACAATGGGGTTTTAAACAAAAGGCTTGACTTCCACAGTAATCTATGCATGTGAACATCATGATTATTAATACACTTTGGAGCTTATAAGACAGCTAAAGTGTGATATAGATATATGGACCCAGAGAATCAGAGACAAGTAGCAAGTTCAGGAAGCCATAGAAAGAAGAAAAGGTAACAAAATTGCAGAACTGACTCTTTGTAAAGCGAGAACAGTGGAGAAGTGAGAGAGAGCAAAATAGCTGATTTGGGCCCTAATCATTGAGATTATGGGAGTGTGTGTGAGCATAGGGGTGATTCATGCCAGATCTTGACTTGTAGAAGTAGGCTTGGTATGATCTATTGGTTCACAGATAGCAGTAGATGACATGAGATGAGTAATAACACAAATCTCATATGGTCAGATTGTATTGATGCTGAAGATAGGAAGAAAAGATTCTGAGCAGGCTTTCAGCAATAACTGATTAGTGTACATAGAAGGAACAAAGCGAGAAAAAGCAGGTGATAACAGAAGTAGTTTGAAATGTGAGCATTGTAGGGAACGCCAGCGAACTCAAATGGGATTGGTGCCTAAAGAATTCCATCTTTGTCATCTATGAAATAAAACAAGTAGACCCGTCAACTATCAACAGTTGTTGAATTAGAGATATGTGTAATACATGCAGAGACTGATCTATGGAGAAGTGACCAATGTGCAGCCACTGCAGCAAGCTGTGCGGCGAGTCATGATTTGTGAATGAGCTGGGAGGTTGGGCCCATGCCATTGGGGCAACTGTCATGGCATCAACTCAGGCCACAGATGGTCACAAGTCAAGACAGATTGTAGGGAGCATGATGAGTAGTATATTTTAATAGTTCAGAGCCAGTCCAAGACTGGAACCATGGTTGGCAGTAGTTTGGTTGCAACTGGATTTCACCATGGTCCAGTTCAGTCATGGCCATGAGAACTGTTATTAGTTTCAGTCCCAAAGCATGGGAAAAACCAAGACTATAGCAATACTACTCCTTGCTGTCATTCTTGCCCTTGGAGAATGGCAACAATACCTTCAAGGCACCTTACACCCCATTACCATAACCACTTACCACAAGAACCTCTCATACATCAAGGACCCCTGAAAACTATCTCATTGACAAGCCAGATGGTCCCTTTTCCTACAGGACTTTGACATTCAATGGCAGGTCACCCCAGGTTCCAAAATAACCCCTGCTGACTATTGGAGTAGAAGCGCATGGACCAGCACATGGACCATACATATATGCCATATATAGTTACCATGTACATTACATAAGCATAGAGTATATATATATAGGCCAGGGCTCAGTGGGGATTCCCCATTGAGTATCACCTGGTCCAGGTCCTCACTCACCTCACACTTAACTGTTGTCAGGCCACACACCGCCTATTCCCTCAATACTGACATCCTCTCTCAATGAGATTACATCAACACCACTGCAAACAACATTGATGCTGCCATATGCCTGGAACCAGCTATTATCAATGCCCTCAACCTCTCCCTCGCTTGTCACATCCAATTCTCCTCAGCCTTGTATCCTCTTGTTCTTAAGGCCATTGCAGCTCTGGAAGATGGCAATCCTCTCTTCCCTCATTCTAACCTCTCTGATTGGACCTTTGACAATGGCCACCTATACTTCAAGGGTCAACTTTATGTTTCTTCTAGCTCTCAACACTCCCTTGTCCTCTCTATCCATGAATTCCTCACCATAGGCCATGCTTCTGCACCAAGGCCATCTTAAAGCATGACTTTTGGTGGCCTGGGCTTGCTACTTTTGTCAACAAGTTCATTGCTGGCTGCACTACTTGCCAGCAAAACAAAGTCATCACTCATCCCACTCATCCACTGCTCACTTTCATTGCTTCCTCCTCCTCCTTGCCTTTCAAGCAACTCTTTGTTGACCTCATCACTGACCTACCACCATCTGCTGGGCATAACTCATTAATGGTTGTGATCAACCATGGCCTTACAAAGGGGGTAATTCTTATCCCTTATTCCAAAACCATCAATGCTGCAGGGGTTGCTTCCTTGTTTTTCACCATTGTATTTCAACGATTTGGCCTCCATGACTCAATCATCTCTGATAAAGGCTCTCAGTTTGCATTTGCCTTTGCCAGGGAACTAGCTCATCTACTTCACTATGACATCTGCCTCTCCATTGCATATCATCCACAAACTGATGAACAAACAGAGCACACCAATCAGGAAGTAGAAACTTATCTCTGTATTTTCTGCACTAACAATCCTTGGAAATGGATTGAGTTCCTTCCCATTGCAGAATTCCACCACAACTCCATCTCCCATTCCTCCACCAGGATGTCCCTCTTTTCCTTACTCCTTGGCTATGAACCCAAAGCCTACCCTCCCCTTGGAAAGATCTTCCTCTTTGTGCTATAAAACTGCCTTGCCTCTTTAGAAGAAGCCCAAAATGAAGCCCTTGCTACTCATGAAACAGCATGGCAATTGATGACTGAAAGAATCACCAAGCCCTTCTATTCCTGGAAGGTAGGGAATAAGGTTTGGCTAGAAGCCACTAACCTTTGCCTTCATTACCCATCTTGGAAGTTTGCTCCAAAATGATTGGGACCTTTTGAAATCTCTCAAGTACTATCTCTCCTCATCTACCAACTTCACCTTCCTTCCACATGGAAGATCCATGATGTCTTCCATGCCACCCTTCTATCTTTGTATATTGAAACTGAAGCACATGATCCCAACTTTCCCTGACCTCCACTGGACCTTCTAGAAGCTGAAGAAGAATATGAAGTGGATAGGATTGTATTGCATCAAGGCACAACCAGATGTTGCTGGTACCTGACCATGTGGAAAGGCTATCCCTTATCAGAAAACACCTGGAAATCCAAATCTAATCTCCACCATGCTCCTGAAATCCTTAGAGCTTATAAGCTTGCTCACCTCCCTGAAGAACTCTATACTAGATGTGGTGTCTCTATGTGAAGTACCTCCTAGTATATGAGTCACTTAATCCATCCTAAGATTATTCTCTACCAAGCTCTATTTGCTATCACCCTTATCACCTTCATTCTTGCCATCTCCATTGCCCTCATCACTACTTACAAAGTAACTGTCCAACACCCACCTCCTACTCTCATTTCCAGCCATTCTTGAAATCACACACCATGCCTTCCTCCAACTTCTCCACCTCATCAGTATCCTTCTCCTCCTCTCATACCTCTTTCTTGTGATTTCAGTAAGTACACCATACCTTCTTATCAATCATCTCCACACTCTCTCTCTATGCTGCTATCATCACAGATCCTGTCCTTGTCCTCATTCTAGAAAACCTTCCTCTCTATGAGGAAGATCTTGTTATGCAAGAACTAATCCTCACCTTCCATGACATTGCCAAAGCAGAATGTTACCACCATTTGGCCATCCCTCATGATACTCCTTCAGAATTCAGCCCCTCCCTTCATCTCCAACTCACCACCATTCCCCAACCCATTCTGACTACATTTCATCTTTATGGATTCCATTTATTTGTTGAACAGTTTGAACCTGATGTTCTTTATTCCACATTTTTACAAATCTTCTGATCCATGTCCCAAACAGAACATGACCATTACACTGATGCCATCAATAACCCCATTCTTCACTTCCCTTTCCCTCGTCTTGTCTCTCCTCCTCTGATCCCCACTCTTGATTCTCCTCCCTCCCTTGCAGCTTGACTCTCAGACTTCAGAATACCCATCCCTGGCTCCACCATTCTGAGGCCACCACCATGGTCAATCCTCCTTCCTTTCCTGTTATCAACAAGGATGTTAGACAGGCCAACTGTACCTTTCATATCAGACTCAACCCAAATGAGGAGACAATCTCCTTTCCCTCTCAAGTTGTCCCTGACATCATCTCTAGACCACTTGCCACTCCCACCTCACAATGCTTTCATTGTCACAGTTTGGGTCATTTCTGATGAAACTGCCCCTTCTGCTTTTGCCTTCACTGTCATCAGACCACTCCAGGATATGATCAGACTCATTGCCTTATCATCCAATGCTCCTTTTGTCACTGATGGGGCCACTCTGACCATTTCTGTCCTGAACAACTTTGTGCTTCCTGTAATGCACAAGAACACATGGTTGATAACTGTCCATTTGAGCATCTTACCACTAGCCAGGCCACAAGCATCTTCATCAGAGGAAAAGTTTAACACCCTACTACTGTCCATCCTGTGACTAAGATCTGAGGAAATTGAGCCTGGGGCTCAAGTGTACAAAGGGAATAATGTTATGATTCATTACTTGGGCAGCACCTTCTTCCTTCTATCCATCCATATCTCTTGTCTCCTTTTCTTTGGTCTTCATCATACAGATTACAACCAATACTTACTGGCATTAGGACCCTTCTCCTTGCTCTTCTACCCACTTAACTTCTAACCATTCCCCTTCTGCTCTTTCTATCCTACTAGTAGGAGATGATCTGTCCTTGCTATCTTTGTTTCCAAGTATTGGACAGCCTTCTTCTACAAGCTCTGCTTATCATGGGCTTGTATCATCCTTTTTTTACATTCCACTGGATTCTTGCTTAGCTAACCTCTATTCCAAAATCCCTCATATACCATGCTACATGTACAATAGTACTCATTCTTGATCTATACAATCTCAGCATACTTTCTACATCTTGAATCACCTCTCCAGAACTTGTCCCTAAGCTCTTGCTCTTTGTGCCTATCAAGGACACAGTGTCTCTTCATGAGTACCTCCCTTGAGACAGCAAGTTAGCAACTTGACATAGGAGTACGTCTTGTATAACAGGAGTGAGACAGCATATGTAAGTGTTTGGCCTTGGAGCTTGAAATCAGTAAATCCATATGCAAGTGTGATAAGAAGTTGATGTTGAGTTATATGGAGACATGGTTTGTGGTTTGTAAAATTGACATATGATGGAAAAGATAGAAATCCAGTTTTTAGATAATCTGTTGAAGTTTATGGACACTGACTAGCTGAAACACTAAAGTATTGCTGTCAGAAAATTCAACTTGAAACATGATACATTTGTTGCTTTGGTCCATAACTTTGATACTGGCATGTGTACTTAGATACTCAGTTCCAATTGCAAGCAAGGTTCTAGTCAGCAATCACCAATACCTAGTAAGACTAAAGGTACATAAATGGTGTGATGTAAGTAATCAACAGCTGGGTCAGCTGGATTTCCAGAATTATGAAGTGGGTCACATGAATGACAAGTAGCTGAAACAATGGCAAGATGCTATAGGTAAGCCCTGATTGCATTGTCAACAAGCCAATCAAATCATGACTAATTACTACAGTGAGAAATAGTATTTTGCTCAACTCTTGGTCTGATGAAGAATCCCAAGGTGAAGATGTTATGGATGAGGGGTTCTGTGGTGATGATGAGGTACATTTTGATGATGGCAAGGAATCTCCAGACAACAAGGAACACTTCAATGCTGATGAATGCTCAGATGATGGGAAGCACAGGAATATCTCTATGGTGATGAACACTGCAGTGACAAGGACTCTATTAACGCTAAGTATGGTAACTAGTTTTCATAGAGTCAAGTCAAGGAGCCAAGCGACAATGATGGTGATGAGGAGAAGATGAAAGGTCTCGCTATCCAGTATGGGCAACTGGACTTGCGGATGAAACTAGAAACTACACTTGTATTGCATAGAACTAGATGGGAAACTAACTAGTACATGGCACGTCTTATATACTGGTGGTACAGAATACGGAATGGCGAAGGAGTGTTACGCGAGATGTACCACTACATCGAGTCGCTAACCAACTGTCTCAAGGGAGGTACTCATGAAGAGACTCAACGTCCTTGATAGGCTCAAAGGTGACGAGAACTTAGCTAAGTTCCGGAGAGATGATTCAAGACGCAGAGATACGCTGTGATTGCGTAGATCAAGAATGAGGAGTATAGTACATGCAGCTTGGTATATAAGGATTCCGTAGTAGCTATTAGATAAGCAGGAATTGTATGGAATGTGAGAGAAGGGTGACGCAAGCCCATAACATGCGGTGCTTGTAGGAGGGAGGCTGTCCATGGTTACGTACCAAGAAGTAACAAGAATAGGTTAAGGAAACCGCATCCTACCGGTGGTAAAGGAAGGTCAGAAGGGAGAACGGTTAGGATGTAAGCGGTATAAGAAGAGCGGAGGAAAGGAAAGAATACACCCCGAGTATAAGACTGTAACAAGGAGTGCCATCAGAGAAGGAAGAGCATCCAAGGGAAAGGAAGAGTAAAGCGGAATAGAAGGAACAATGGTATATATATGGACGGGGGGTGGAGGGACAACTAAAAGGAGTCACAAAGTGGAACAAGATGAAGATCAAGAAGAAAGAGATAATCAAAAGAGAAAAGTGGAGGCATCCTCACTAAAGTTAGACCAGTCCTTTAACTCCACCACTGACTGGACCCAATCCCACTCTCTAGTACAGTCCTCATATACCTTGAAGTCCTGGGGTAAGTAAATATGAGTCACGCTGGTATGAGTCACACTTGTAACAGACTCAGCAGATGACAATGACCACATTGGCACTGAAAATGGAGACAAGAGCAATCATGATCACCAAATGAACTTAGTTGGCCATAGTGGAAATGCAGTACCTCCAAGACATGGTAGATGCAGAGTATATGTGAAGGGCCTTCCAGTATGTCACCCAGGATCATTCAGCAGTCGCTCATTTCATTTTCTAGATTCTAAATCACCATGTACTAGCAGTGGCATGAATGAGTCTCCATTTGTGCATCCTGTCCAATGGCATCATAGCCAACATGGATGATTTCCTCAATTACTTGTGAAGAACTTTTCCGCTGCAGGCAAGACTGGTACAGGCAGCCAGGGCTGTGAAGCACAACCTTGCTTTATATGTTTTTGCAAGCAAATCCATTCCTCACATGCACACTCAGTGCATTCAGATCATAATATCCCCATGTCCATTCAATGAGATAGATTAAACTTGAGAGTGGGGGCACAAGGCATGCATGAGAACATCAGAGAGATCATGAGGGTGTACTTGTCTGCAATTACCAACACAATTGGGTTCCACATCCATCTTCTCATCACCAGCTTGAGCACTCAAGAAACTCATGATGCAACATAACTTATGGTGTCAATGATGACTTGCTGATGGAATTAGAGATCAAGATTCCTGCATTATGATCAAAGGCTGCCAAGAAATGTAGTTTCTGGCCTAGTGTGTGGAAGTGCCTTATAAACTATGCAAAAACTGAGTTCTAGGTCTACTTGGCTACACAAGATGCATTCCTTGATTTTGACCATGCAAAAAGCTATGTTACCATAGGCATCATCAAACAGATACTGAAGCACTACAAGCACAACCATATCATACTTGAAACTGGGATGTTCCCTCACTATGAACAGGAATTATATACCTTAGTAAGTTTTCCATTCCTCATCAGCAAACTAGCCATTACCTGGCTAGAACTGGCTAGAGCTGGCCAGATATCCAGCAATTCTAGAAAAGTCCCTCCATAGCCAGGACTGGCCAAAGGATATTCTAAAGCCCTAGAATACCAGCTGGCCTTCTTGGATAAGCAACAATTTAGCACATGCTGGAGATCTGGAGAAGCAGGCACACTGGAATCTTGAACTCCACCAGTGAAATTCTAATTGTATTGCAACCCATACAAAGTGATAATCTAATCATGATGGGTGAAAGGGAGATCTAATCAAGATGGATGATAAAGTTTTGCTGCCCATGGAATGGCATACTACCACTAGTGGCTGCTGGATTTTTTGCAATACTATGGTACAAATGGCTTACCATCCTTGTACAGCTATACTCTTCAGTATTGCCCTTAGCTTTCAGAAGCAGTGAGGGACTTGCTCAATGTTACCAATTATTTCCAGAAACTGCTCATTGACTTTCAAATACCCTTCATAATGAAACTTGACAGCAATCAATAAACCAGTCAAAGATTCATCCACAGTGGCAGTGAGCTTGAGAAGGGGTTGGTGACAAGTTCACAGATAGACAGGGTAACATTCACTATGGTTCTTGCAAAGGCCAATGCCCCAGTAGGAAGATGTATGCTGAAGGTAGCTGGGAATGTGACCACAAGTGATGATCTGCCAATGTACATAGTAACCCAACATACAAAGGTCTCTCAATGCCACACTTCAGAAGTTGTTGAATTTTCCCTAAGAGGATTCAAACACTCAAAGTCTTGTTGCTAGAAAAGTGAAATCATGAGGTTGCCAATCCCAGTGCTTGGCAATAACCTGTCAAGCTACCTTTTTGAAGTCTGAGTGAAACATACCCAGATCTTCAAAGAGCTAAGTAAAGTATAGATGTTAGCAGGAAGATGTGCAGCTAGTTCAGATGTATGAAATTAATCATGTGGTACTGATGCTTCCACAAAATTGATTCATCTGGATGAACACCATCCTTCTCAAGTTCAGCAATGGCCTGGATAATGAATTTGATGGCTCCCTTGCTGAAAATCTATCATTCTAGGAATGCATTATTGATGATGGTGTCAAGATAAGAGAGGGATTTGGCCCAAATGAGGATCATTTTCCACACCAAGTCATAAAACTTGAGGGTTGTGGAGTTATTACTACCACTACTATGAGGCTTGGCTGTTAGAGAGTCCTGGATGTCCTTGTCATCAGCATCTTGAATGGCAGATGAGGGTCCTGCACTGCAGTCAGCCTGGGCTTTATTTGCTATAGATGCAAGATAGGCAGGGTCAGGAGCACATAGCACACCATTATGGTTGAGGACATTGTAGAGTGCCTTAGCATCTGAGTTGTCATGAGGCTCAGATACCTGTTGTGAGCAGATAGCAATGATGCTTCACCACAACCACAGGATGTAATCATTAAAGGTTTTTTGGCCACTTTGTGCTGCATGATAGTGGGAGGACTAGCAGGACATTTGGACAAATTCAGCTTCAATACAGATTGCCATGCTGGGGCTTGATTGGGTGCTACAAATGACTTCAAATTCTGACTAAGGGTAGAAAAGAATTTACCTTCTGTATTGGGATGATCAATGGCACTGCTGAGACATTAACATTGTTTTGCTCTCAAAATGGTTGAAGCACTGGAATATGCAGTCTTAAAAAGCATTAGGCTATAGGAATGATTGCCTTCATCAAAACCCCAAGCTTGAACATTGGTCTTGTCACAATGTGGTTTATCTGCCAGAACCATGTATTTTTGAAAGTGCAAGAGTATCAGAGACTCCAGGAAGAGCAAGAGAGTGTGCTGTAATGAGGCATGAGGTTGATCATTATGCACTTGATCATCTGTCAAAACCATCGGACAAGGGAAAGGAATAGGAGCTCAGACCCTACTAGATGTAATTGTTATGATTCTCTACTTGGGCAGTACCTTTTTTTTTCTTTCCATTTGCATCACTCACCTTATCCTCTTCAGTATTTCTCATACCAGCTATGACCACTACTTGCTCACTTTAGAACCTCTCTTTTTTATCTTTTATCCACTTAACTCCTAACTGTTCCTCTTCCACTCTTCTCATCCTACTGGTAGGGGATAATCTATTCTCATTATCTTGTTTCTTGGTTATGGACAACCTTCTCCTACAAGCTCCGCTTCTCATGGGCTTGTGTCACCTTTCCACCACATTCTACAGGGTTCTTGCTTAGCTAAACACCTGTTCAGGAATCCATTATATACCTTGCTGCATGTATTATGGTACCCATTCTTGATCTATGCAATTACAGTGTATTTGCTACATCTTGAATCACCTCTCCAGAACTTATTCTAAGTTCTCATTACCTTTGTGCCTATCAAAGACATTGTGTCTCTTCGTAAGTACCTCCCTTGAGACAGCAAGTTAGCAACTTGATGTAGAAGTACATCTCACATAACAGTCAGATTCCAAAAGTATATGGCATTAGCCGATCTTAGCAATACCCATTTGGTTGAAATCATTGAGACAAACATAAACTGCATGATAATAGATTACCTCATACCTGAGAACAAGCAGAAAGAAGATCCAATGGAGTATATCAAAAAGATCTGCAATGTCAAAACAAGGATGCAACTCCTCAGATTTATCCATGGAGCTATGGAATCTTGACAAAAATCTAATAGAGACCCAAATGCAATGCAGGTAGATGCTGCAACATGCAGTAATAACCAAAGGACACCATTCAAGAAAGAGAACAGCAAATGCTACAATTGTAGAGGAGACCATTCTGTAGGCTCCTGCCCTAAACCCAAGATTGCTTGCCCCAATTGCAAATGGCTCAGGAACCAACACAAAAAGGACTGCCATAGAGGTACATAGATCCATAAGAAGCACTTCACATGATGATGCTGCTACCTCCTAGAATAAGGCTAAAAGCACCAATAGACACTCTCACATGGCATTGGACCATACAATCCAGCAAATGACATATGATGAGGCAAAGGCCTATTTCACAGATGTCTTTAAGACCCAAGATAAGGGAAAAGGCAAAGCGCAATGAACAAACTGGGTGTTCAATGAGCTAGTATCAAGAAGGTACATTTTACTACAGACAATTGATTCTCACCACTTGAGGTGGAAAAATCAAATGACAATTACATTACTTTGCTGTCAGAGGGGCTTCCAGAAATGGAACTTGCCTGGGATGTTAAACCTGGGCTTAATTCCTCTAATACTAATGATACTGAATTTGGAAATGAAATCGTAAATGAGATCTTTGTGAGAAATGTTCACCTCCAGAAGGAAATCACAGTGGAAATCAGAGTTTCCACTTTTGACAAAAAGAACTCATTTATTAAAACAGAAGCACTGCTAGACAGTGGTGCTAACATTATCTTTATGGATCACCAATGGGCTGATAAGCATAAAATTCCTCTAAAACCACTATGCAACTCTATTCTGGTATTCAATGTTGATGGAACTAAGAATTCTGCTAGTAATATCACACATTCCACAGATATCATCATTGAGTATCAAGGACACAGAGAATGTGTTATGGCTGAGATTACCAATTTTGGAAAGAACCAAGTCATTTTGGAATTCTCTTGGCTAAAGAAGCACAACCCTGTGATTGATTGGCAAAAGAGATCTGTATCTATGAGTTGTTGTCCATGCACCTACACCATGCTTCAAGATAGGGCAGGATGTGCTAGAGGCATGTGACAAAAAAGAAGAGGAAAATGCCTACCTCACTTATTCGCTAAGAGCCATGCTAGAAGCACCACCCCCTAAGGAAAAAGTCAACAAAACCCCTGAGGAACTTGTGCCAAAGGAATTTCATAAGTTTCTAAAAGTATTCCATAAAGGAGAATTGGAACACATGCCAATAAGAAAACCATGGGATCACGCTATTGATCTAAAAAAGAAAACATTCAAGCTGTGTAGAGAACATTTGATACCCCTATCTGCTACTGAACAGGAAGAAGTTTCCATGTTCCTTGATGATCAACTTAAGGGTTACATAAGACCTTCTAAATCCCCTCAAACATCCCTGGTATTCTTCGTCCCTAAGAAAGATGGAAAGAAATGCATGGTACAGGATTACTGATATCTAAATGAACATATGATCAAAAACAATTATCTATTACCCCTAATTTCCCAATTAGTGGATAAACTGCAAGGGGCTAAGTTATTTATGAAAATGGATCTCAGATGGGGATACAACAATATCAGGATCAAAGAAGGTGATGAATGGAAAGCCACTTTCATTTGCTTCCGTGATGCATTCGAACCCCTCATTATGTACTTCAGATTATGCAACTCCCCTGCCATATTTCAAGCAATGATGAATGAAATCTTTGCTGATATGGAAAACATCATAATAGTATATATTGATGATCTAATGATATTCACAAAAACAGACAACCAAGAAGAACATGACAAAATCATACTAGAAGTACTAAAGAGATTAATTAGAAGAAAATGACTTATTTGTAAAACCAGAAAAATGCACCTTTCATGTCACAGAAGTAGAGTTTTTGTGCATGATTGTAGGAAAAGATGGAATAAAGATCAATGAATCTAAAGTAATCGAAACCATCTTAAAATGGCCAGAACCTAAGACAGTCTGTAGAGTATGGAGCTTCTTCGGCCTTGCTAATTTCTATTGAAGATTCATTAAGGATTATGCCCAAGTGGCTAGACCCCTAAATGATCTCACAAAGAAGGAAGAACCATTTGTATGGAAAGAAGCACAGCAACACATGTTTGACACACTTAAGCGCTACTTTACCACCACTTCAGTACTCGCATTCCCTGATATAGATTGTTAATTCCACCTTGAATGCAATGCATCAGATTACACAACTGGCACAGTCTTATCTATTGAGAAAGAAGACAAATGGCACCCTGTTGCCTATATGTCACACTTCATGAGTCCACAGGAATGGAACTATCCTGTTGCTGATAAGGAAATGCTATCAGTAATTAAAGCCCTGGAGGCTTGGCATCACCACCTGGAAGGTTTATGATACAAGTTTGAGAGCTGAAACAATCATCAGAATCTTAACTGCCAACAAGCATGCTGGGCGCAATATTTAACACACTTTAACTCCACTTGGCACTACAAGCCAGGTATCTTAATGGAAAAAGCAGATGCTCTTTCTAGGTGAGAAGATCATACTATTGGAGTTGAAGATGACAATAAAGAAATCATTGTTATCCTGCTATAGAGGATTGGGACTAACATCTTGCTCCAAGATGAAGGCAATAAATTATTCACACATATATTCAATGCAACATGCCACTTCCACAAATCAGATATACAGCAGTTATGTAAGAATCAAGGAATATATAAGGCATGCAATGGCTGTTTCTATGACAAGTTCGACAGGTTGTACATACCTGATTACAAAGACCTACACATGGAAGTCATCAGACTTCACCACAACACCCCTATCGCCAGACATCCCAGTTATGAAAAGACACTTGATCTTCTACAACATAATTATTGGTGGCCTGGAGCTGCTATTCTAGTCAAGTCATATGTTGTGAGATGCAACAAATGTCAATGATTCAAGGGCTCTAACCAAGCCCCTGCTGGTTTACTACAACCCCTACCAATTCCAAACAAATCCTGGAAACACATAAGTGCCAACTTCACCATAGATTTACCCCTTTCCCATGGTTATGACACCATCCTCATGGTAGTTGACAGCTTTAGTAAAGAAGTTGAGCTGATTGCATGCAACAAGACATGCATAGCACTTGATATGGCTAAATTATATCTTGATCACATATGGAAGATACACAGCCTTTCAACCATAATCATTTCCAATCAAGGACCACAGTTCACCTTACAAGTGATGCATGATATCTGCTTCTGATTAGGAATTTAGCCTAAATTATCTACATCATTTCACCTACAAACTGATGGACAAATGGAACACATGAACTGTGAAGTCCAGAAAGACCTTCATTGATTCATCACAGAAAAAGCAGAAGAATGGAGCACATGGCTAGCCCTTGCTCAATTCTCAATAAACTCTAAGAAACAATCTGCTATACAGAAATCACCCTTTGAGGTAACAAAGTCATATGCACCATGTATGGGCATTGAACCGCATAATACCAAGGTGCCAGTCACCATGGAATTCATTTTGGAGATGGCCAAAACTCTCAAATCAGTTAAGTCTAATTTAAAACAAGCCCAAGAACAGATGAACCTATCACTTTGGAGATAAGATTTGGTTATCTACAGAAAACCTGCATTTGACACATACATCTAAAAAGCTGTCTGAATGATGGTTAGGACCTTATGAAATCATTGAGTTAATGGAACCCAATGCCATCAAATTACAGCTACCCTCAACCATGCACATCCACCCCATAGTCAATATCTTGCATACTAAGCCATATTGAGAATGTCTTGAAGGCCAGCCACTTGATCACCCCAGACCAGTGCTAGTTACTGAGGATCACAATGTTGAATATGAAGTTGACTTCATTGTTGACTCATGGTATTATATGAGGAAACTGGAATACCTCATTCACTGAAAAGGTTATGATGACACTGATTGTACATGGGAACCCCTATCAAATTTCAAATATACTAAGGATGCAATTTGTGATTTTCACCAATCTAATCCCACCACACCCCATGCCTTCAGCATGTCTATTGACACTTTCCAGTGTCTATTTAAATCCTAAAAGAATTTTATGTCACCCAATCCTTGGAAATTGCCCTTGAATCACCTGGAATGTGATTCCTAGAAGAAAGATACAGGCATGTTTCCAATATGTTTGCAATGCATCCACCCTACTTTATTTGGATAAAAGGATGAGACTTCAATGATTGACCCATTGAACTTTCTACCCATATAAAACAGTTCAAACAAACTTCCTCATTGAAAGAAATGTCTTTCCTCATCCTCATCGCCCTTTTCCTTCTTACTGTAATCTCCCTCATACTTGCTTCCATCCTCTTTATATTCTACACTCTCATATTCATAAAAGAAACCATAACCTATTGAATCATCATCAACCCTAATGGAGGCATGACTTGCTATGAGCTCACCATTCTTTGGCACCAGGAAGTGTCAAATCTGAAGAGCCCTGTTATGGTTGAGTAACAACAGACTTATCTTTTATGAACTTATCATTTTTCTTTTGTTAGATCTTATCTTTATCTTATCTTCACACTGGATCTATGATCCACCATATGCCCAAACACAGGTTCACTTCCATTCTGCCCCATGCATGGCCACTTCACTTATTCACTCTTCCATTCTGCCACCACCTTGCAGTTGCCTCATGCTTTTCATTAGCTGCCACATCCTCATGTAGGGCTATGCCTGCTTCTCTTCCACTCCATGGCTGTTCTGCCACATCCATGCTTTGTACATGCTTACTCCACATTGTTACCCTTATTTAGTAGTATCGGCTAGATCTGATACAAACATACATAAACATCCATGTAGTATATATACCCATGAATGCATGGCCAAGACTTCCCAGTCTTGTTCTCTTGTAGTTTCCCTTCTCACTGGAGCCTGACATCCCCAAGACCCCTTCCTTTCTACTCTTACACTCTATGCCTGTGACCTAGTCATCCAAAGCAAGTCCCTACATGTCTTGCTATTGAATAGTGAGCAAGGCTGTTTCATTAGGACAAAACTATTATTGACTACTTTGCTACAACCTGGTGCATTTGAAGAAACAGTGTGCTACAACTATGATATCCCCACCCCTCACCACACCTTACACTTTAGCCAGTGCATTCTGAAATTGCCACTGCGCTTGGGGCAACCATCAGATACTTACACTGCTTGTTTGCAATGCTTAGTGCATGCATGCAAAGCTTGTATTCAACAGCTCGTCAAGGAAGAAGCCTTCAATGAAGAAGATCCATTCAGTGGGCTTTGCTACCCCATCACTCCTGCCCCTGAATCAGTACAAGGTATGCAGGTGGAGCAGCCGACAGGCTCAGAGCAAGCCAAATCAGAGGTCTCAACTCCATCTCTCATCCCAGTCACCTCAGAAGAAGACCTGAATGACTATGTCCCACCAGCCCTGCCGTTTCTGCCTCCCATCGCCATCCACTTCACTCCGCCGCCTCTAAAAGGATGGGCACAGTTCCTAGAGAACCCAGACTTCTATGCTCCCATGGACTTAGAAGCACTGAACACTTACTTCATGCTGCAGAACATTGCAAAGAGGTATGCAGAGGAAGTAGTAGAGTGGGGAAGATGACAGAGAATAAGGAATAGAGAACCCATTCCAGCACCCACTCATCTATAACACCCATGCCCACATTGTTACAATCATATGCTCAGGACATACACTCCTCTTTTCTTCTTTCATCTCTCTATTGCACTGCTTACATCCTCACCGTTCTACTTCTGATCTTCCCTTCCTACCGGTAGGATGCGGTTCCTTTGATCTATTCTTACTAATTGTCATTGTCTTGACTATGGACAGCACCCTCCTACAAGCTCGCGTATCTTGAGCTTGCGTCTCCCCTTCCTTCACATTCCATAGAATTCCATTGATTAGCTAAGCCCTACTTAGTGAGCCCTATATATACCGTCGCTGCATGTACTAGTACTCTCTATTCTTGATCTATGCAATCACAGCGTACCTCTGCATCTTGAATCATCCCTCCGGAACTTATCTAAGTTCTCGTCCCCTTTGAGCCTATCAAGGATGTTGAGTCTCTTCATGAGTACCTCCCTTGAGACAGCTAGTTAGCGACTCGACATAGAAGTACGTCTCGCATAACAGAAGATGTCAAAGTCCTGCATAAACATAAGCCAGCAGGCCTGACAGAGGGAAAGTTTCCAGGGATGTTTAAAGTACATTAGGTTTTGATGGTCAGTAATGACCAAGACAGGGTGATGGGTGCCGGTGAGATATTGATGCCATTCTTCCAGGGTGCAGATTATAGTGAGCAATTTATGATCATAGATGTCATAGCTGTGCTCAGCAGGGGAGAAGGTCTGGGAATGGTAGGCACAAGGGTGGAGGTCACCATTGGTATCTTTTTGCATGAGGATTCCGCCAGTTGTGGTGAGAAAGATGTCAGTCATGACAAAGAAAGGGGCAGAAACATTGGGGAAGCGAAGAACTGGTTGGCAAAGAAATTGGTTCTTTAAGTGGCAGAAGGAGTCCTGTTGATCAGGGAGCCACTGCCAAGTAGCATTCTTCTTGGTAAGCGAAAGGAGAGGTTGGACAATGGAAGAGAAGTTGGAAATGAACTTGCAGTAAAAGTTACAGAATCCAACAAAAGATCAAACTGCTTTGACAGAAGTGGAGGGTTGCCAGTTGTTGATGGTGGTGAGTTTTACTGGATCCATCTTAACCTTGCCTTCTTTGATGATCATCCCCAAGTATTCTACCTCGGGGACATTGAAGAAGCACTTTTCTAATTTAAAAGTGAGCTCATGTTCCTGGAGTCATTGAAGGATGTGTTGAACTCATTCTTCATGGAGGACAGGATTGGAGGAATGGATCATTAGGTCATCCATATAAATGATGAGCCACCCTTCAGCTAGCATATCACCAAAGATATAATCCATAAATGCCTGGAAGGTAGGAGGGGAGTTGCAAAGACCAAAGAACATCACTGTTGGTTCAAACAACCCAACAGGGGTAATGAACACTGCCTTCCATTGATCTTCAGGTTTGATCCAGATGTTGTTGTAGCCCCATCAGATATTGAGTTTCGTAAAGATCTTTGAATCTTTGAGTTGACTGAAGACCTCGGAGATAAGGGGAAGGGGGTAGGCATTCTTTACAGTATGAGAGTTGAGGTAATGATAGTCTTGGCAGGGTCATAGGGTGCCATCCTTCTTAGGTACAAAAAAGAAAGGTGAAGCTTGAGGGGATTTAGAAGGGGTGACCTTCCCTTCTCAGAGGTTTTCCTCAATAAACTTTTTGCAAGCTTCCATCTCAGTAGGATTAAATGGATAAGGTTTGGTGCATTTCGGAGTGAAGGAATTGGCAAGATCAATGCTGTGATCAAAAGATTGCTCTGGGGATAGTTTACTGTCTTCCTTCTTTTCAAAAACATCTTTGAAAGGAAGGTATTGGGAGGGGAGCAAAGCCTTGTTCTTTTCCTCTGCTTGGGCAAGCATGGTAGACAAAGTGGTTTTATTGATTGGATACACTTTGGCAGCAGCATGATCCAACCATTTCTTCAGGAGATGGGCCAGGCAAGTTTCTGGATCTGCATCTAGGTAGTGAATTAAGTATTGCTGAGCAATGGCCCGGTTAAAGTTGTGGTGGGTATGATAGGGGAGATCTGGGATGGAGACTTGCCTGGTGGTCCAATTGATGATAGGGTTGGTTTCACACAGCCAAGGTAAGCTAAGGATCAAGCTTTCCTTGCCATAGTGAATGACCAGGAAGTCCAGAACCTTCACAATCTGGAGTACATCATATATACAATCCATTTGTCGACCCTTCTCAGATCCAGTCTACAAAAACTACAAATACTATGGACATCCAATATTTTTTCAAACAGACCAAGAAGACATCTATTTGTATATATTGCAGGTATCTCTCTTCTCTACAATCGAAGGTTTACAGTGAAATAACACACTCTCAAAGGGAAATTCACGATGCCTATCTGATTGCATGGAAGCAAAAATACTCCATGAAGTGTCAATATATCTATGCAGCTAAATCTGGGACCTCAATACTCTGTGGACATCTCAACCACTGGCATATTCACAAATATCTGGAGTTAGTAGAAGCATGTGATTGGCCAATATGACTTGGGAGTGTCAAGAAGGCCCTGTTACTTGGCTATGCACTTGCTGAACTGCAGCAAGCAGTAGTGAGGGACTTCATGCACAGACATCAGTGGCTGGCCAGAGGGAGCAGAGAATTCCAATGGCCATGGCTCTCTACCCACCTACTCCAAGGAAGAGTTCCAGAAGCACCTCATTGCCTTCATTGTAGCTGATAATCAGGCATGTCATTTTCACATTCCTATGCTGTGATATCTAACATGTCTCATATAGTCCATCAATGTCATCAAGTGCAAGGACTTCCAAGAGCTTCTTCTGATCCTTTGGAAAAGCCTCCATGACTCTGACATTCCTCATTGGACAAGCACCTGCAACAAGATCATAGAAGTGTGAAGGCAATACCTCATAATGCTCAGAAAGGAATTGAAGGTAAGCATGCATCCAGTTTTCTCTGCATCCCATCTAATGACCCATGGCTGATGATCAGGCATGTCATTTTTGCATTCCTATGCTATGATATCTAACATGTCTCATATAGTCCATCAATATCACTGAGTGCAAGAAATTCCAAGAGTTTCTTCTGATCTTTTGGGAAAGCCTCCATGACTCCAACATTCCTCATTGAATGAGCATCTGCAACAAGATCATAGAAACATGGAGGCAATATCTTGCAACACTCAAAAAGGAATTGGGGGTAGGCATGGATCCAGCTTTCTCCACATTCCATCTAATGACCCATGTTGCCTAGGATGCAATTAGGTGAGTCTTGTTTACAACTGACACTTGGTTGGCATGTAACAGGGCAGGCTTCCTCACCCTCACAGCCCATTGGATCATTCAGGATTCCCAAAGTCATTTAGAGTTATGATTTGCACTGATCAGGTTTATAGGATAAAAGGGAAACACAATGGTAACCTATTGGCCAAGACAATATTAGCACTCCTTGATCACATTGGTGTTACATGCAAGGTCAGTCTACATCCTACCTTTACACATTAGCTGAGATGAAATACAATGACCAGGTTGGGCATTTTTTGATGGACAATGCTACCAAGAATGAAACCTGTATGCAGTAATTTACAGACCTTGTTGGCTGCTCAGGACATTGATTTCAATGCATGTGACTGCCAAATATGATGTTTTCCACATATAATCCACATCTGCATAAGGCATGTCATGGAGAGTTTCTCAGATTCCATACTCAAGGAGATTGCCTAGGCATGGCTCAATGCACTGCCAAATCATGCCAATCGCAAAGAGTATATGGCTGCCATCAAGAAAGACCCTATCAAGATGGATCACCTGATTGTTACTGCTGTCCATGCATCTGGACTTTGCCATAAGGACTTCTTGGACACCATCAGACTGGGCAATGCAAGAAATTGGTTCAAGGCTCATGGAAGCCCTGTCAAGACAGTTCCTGAACATGAATTGATTTGCAATGCTGACACAAGGTGGAACTCCATATTTAGCATGATCAATTGTCTCGTCAGAATACACTTGGTGAGTTGTTGCAGACGTTTGGTAGTTAACCTGCTGACCCATGCTAGGCCATCAATTACTTCCTTTGTTTGCTGAACCATCATGACCTAGAAAAGCTAAAGCTTTCAAAGTGGAAATGGATCATACTTGGAGACCACCACAAAATTCTAAATGTAAGTAGAATGTGTCTACATTGAACATTAGCCAATGATCAACACCACAGTTCCCCCATGTGGTCCATCAATGTGTCTCAAGCGAAAAGCTACCCTGCCTTGGGTGGTTCATGCTGTGGTTTGAACTTTTTATGACTGGGTGGAAAGACCTTCAAGTGTTACAATTATCTACCTGGGCAGTACATTTTTCCTTCTCTCTATTCGTACCACTCGTCTTCTCCTTTTCGGCATCCTTCATATTGAATACGATCACCATTTACTTGCTTTAGGACCTAGCTCTTTCCTCTTCCTTCCGCTTAACTCCTAACCGTTCTACTTCTGCTCTTCTAGTCCCACCGGTAGGAGGCGATCCTTTCCTGTTATCTTCTTCTTTTATCTATGGACAGCATTCTCCTACAAGCTCCGCTTTCTATGGGCTTGCGTCACCATTCTACCACCTTCCATAGGATTCTTGCTTAGTCAACCATAGCCTCAGAATCTCTTATATACCACGCTGCATGTATAGTAGTCTTCATTCTTGATCTACGCAATCACAGCGTATTGTCTACGTCTTGAATCATCCCTCCGGAACTTGTCTAAGTTCTTGCCACCTTCGAGCCTATCAAGGACGTTGAGTCTCTTCATGAGCACCTCCCTTGAGACAGCTAGTTAGCGACTCGACGTAGAAGTACGTCTCGCGTAACAAAAGATCAAGCATCTCCCTCCGTCCCTCCTATCTAGGAGTAGGACTGCCACCCATCGAGATTTCATCCCACAGAACCCCAGGAGGGAGCTATCGTACTCCCAACGACTCCAGCAGTGACGAATCTCCTGCTGATCCCCTTGACAACGACAACAACACTGCCCTTCCCCCAGAAGTAGCCTCCCTCGTCGCCTTTAGGCAACGACTCGCAGCCTACAACACCCCAGCACCATCATCCCCAGCAGGAACCTTAACCGTTCCCCCTACACCTAGAAACCCCACTCACCCCAGACAACGCATTGCTGGCCCTGCACCCCAAGTACCCCCAGTCGCCCCACTAGCTCCACCTGTTACCCCACTCGCACTCCCAGCCCCACCTAGAATCCTTGCCATAGGCCCTGCGCCCCTAGCACCCCCAGTAAACCCATCAGCACCCCCAGCCAACCCCCCACCGATGTCCACCTCTGAGTTAAAAGCGGCCCTCCGCGCTGACTTCTCAGGTGAATCTGCCGATGCCCTGCGATGGATCAAGGCCATAAAGGCCTACTTCGCTATCAACAGGACCTTATACTCCACTGAAGAAACCAAGGTCATGACCACCCTCAACAAAATGAGTAAGGGACGAGCTGTCCCCTTCTCAGAAACCTGGTATGATAAGATGTCCGACACCACCGTTCCCTCCACCGATAAAACCTTCGACAAACTAGTCTCTGACTTCGAGACTGCATTCTACCCCTATGACGTAAAATCCACTGCTAGGAATGAGCTCCAGAAGCTCACTCAGAAAAGCTTCCGCCTCCCCAATGGAACCAACGACAATGGTTTCCAAAAGTATATCACCGACTTCCAAAACCTCGCTGCCAAGGCAGGAATCACCGACGCCACCACCCTCATTGACTTCTTCTCCCTTGGTCTCGACCAACAGATCGTCACCATGATCCTCTCCATGTTCACCCTCCCCACTGACATTAACAAGTGGATCGAGCAGGCAAAGATCTTCCACACCCAGAAGATGCGTATCAACGCTCTGAAAGGACGACAAACTGCCCCCTCTTTCACCAACCATCGCCCTACTCGGGACCCCAACGCCATGGATGTGGACGTCATTCATCTTGGAAAGCTCTCCCCCACTGAACGAGCCAAGTGCATCCGAGAAGGCTTATGCTTTCGATGCAGGAAACTTGGCCACAATGCCTCTCAGTGTCATTCTTCCGGAACTCCTCCCCAACGACCCTCCTCTTCGAACCAAAGGGTTCGTACCACCAAGACTACCCCAGCTATCGCTCCCACTGCTACCTCCACACCCTTGCCACCCTCTGCTTTGGAGGCCTATGTCCAAAGTTTGAAAACTCAAGGCAAGAATGAAGAGGAAGTCCTTCAGACCCTAAAACTCTGCTACGAAGACCCTGTTGAAGAAGTTTCCGTTGCTCTTACCTCCGACTTGGATTTTTAAACCGGGAAGTCACCTTGACGTCTTCTTCCCTAGACATTGCCCATGTACTTGTAGGACTACCAAATGAGAGAACGTTTCGCATCCCTGTCTCTCTGTCCTCAGGAAATCAAACCGTCAAAACCACCACCCTTATCGACTGCAGAGCCACAGGCAACTTCATAGACACCGGTCTCCTAACCCTCGCCAACTTCCCCCTACTCCGCCTTCCTAAAGCCATAGCCGCTTACAACGTAGATGGAACACACAACACCAAGGGAACCATCTTGTGGAAGGCACACACCGACGTCCTCTTCCCTAACTCCTCAGAAACCCTTGACCTCATGGTCCTCAGCCTTGGTAGGCGCCAGATCATCCTAGGAATGCCTTGGCTACGTAAATGGAACCCCAAGATCGACTGGGTCTCCCACACCATGACCATTCCACACTCCCCTCGAGTCGAACCCTATGACCACATTCCCCAGTGATACCTTCTCCGCTGGCTTGGACTGGACGCTGATGTCAAGACCTCCAAGAGATTACTACAACGAGAGGCTTGGCTCCAAGGGGAATCCATTGGAAAAACCACCATTTCCACCCAGATTGCCCAACAGGATACTCCCAAGGAACAACCCATCTCTGAATAGTGTTCTTCTTTTGCAGACGTATTCTCTGAGAAGACCCATGATCAACTCCCCCCGTTACGCCCCTACGACCACACTATCGATCTCCTACCCTCGTTCACCCCGAAGATCGCCAAGGTATATCCTCTAAACCCAGCCAAGATGGAGACCTGCCAACAGTTTATCACTGAACATCTGAAAACCGGCTGGATCATACCCTCGAAATCCCCCCAAGCTTCCCCATTCTTCTTCATACCCAAAAAGGATGGATCCCTCCATCCATGTCAGGATTATTGTTACCTGAACTCCCACACCATCCGAAACGCCTACCCTCTACCCCTTATCCCCGAACTCATCAATGACATGAAGGACTCCACTCTATTCACCAAGTTTGACATCCAATGGGGATACAACAACATTCGTATCCGCCCAGAAGACCAATGGAAGGCGGCCTTCATCACTCCCCTCGGCCTCTTTGAATCCACTGTCATGTTCTTCAGTTTTTGTAACACTCCTCCCACATTCCAAGCATTCATGAACCACATCTTCGCCAACATGATAGCCGAACGATGGCTCAAGATCTACATGGACGATCTTGGCATCCACACCAAAGACAACCTTTCTCTTCATCACGAACGGACCATACGTGTCCTCACTTGCCTTAGAAAACACGGACTCTCCCTCAAACCCTCCAAATGTGTCTTCGATGCCCCAAGGATGGAATTCCTTGGCATGATCATTGGACAAGGGAAAGTCGAGATGGACATGAGGAAGCTCGACGCCATTCATGATTGGAAACCCCCCACCTCTGTTAAAGCCATCAGATCCTTCACCGGCTTTGCAAACTTCTACAGGAAGTTCATCCCCAACTTCTCCAATGTCATCGCTCCTCTCAACCTCCTCACCCGAAAGGGAGAACCTTGGGCTTGGACCCCCCTCCAACAATGTGCCTTTGAAACCCTGAAGAAGACCTTCTCCTCTGCTCCCGTTCTTCAGATCCCTGATGTCTGCAAACCCTTCTCCATCATGACCGACGCATCCCTCCTAGCGGCTGGAGCAGTACTCCTCCAATCTGATGCTAATGGCGACCTCCACCCCTGCACCTATTTCTCTCGTACCTTCTCCTCAGCAGAACGTAACTATGACATCTACGACAGAGAACTCCTCGCGGTCATCCTTGCTCTAGGAGAATGGCGACAATATCTCCAGGGCACCTCGCACCCCATCACTGTTATCACCGACCACAAAAACCTCTCCTACATCAAGGACCCTCATAAACTATCTCGTCGACAAGCTAGATGGTCCTTGTTTCTACAGGACTTCGACATCCAATGGCAGGTCACCCCAGGATCCAAGATGGCTCCTGCTGACGCCCTTTCACGACGAGACCATGTTGACACCACTGCTGACAATGCTGGTGCGGCTATCTGCCCTGAACCCATGGTGATCAATGCTCTTGACCTCTCCCTCACCCGCCACATCAAGTCCTCCTTGTCCTCCGACCCCCTTGTTCTCAAAGCCATCCAGGGTCTACAGGATGGTTCCCCCCTCTTCCCTCGCTCCTCCCTCTCCGACTGGGCCTTTGACAACGGTCACCTATACTTCAAAGGTCGCCTATACGTCCCACCCGCCTCTTGCCAAACCCTAGTCACTTCCATCCACGAGTCTCCTACCACTGGTCATGCCGGACGCTTTCGCACTAAAGCAATCCTGGAACGTGACTTCTGGTGGCCGGGCCTCACCACTTTCGTTAACAAGTTCGTCACTGGCTGTGCTATATGCCAACAAAGCAAGGTCATCACCCATCCCACTCGCCCTCCACTTACTCCCATTACATCCGCCTCATCCCTGCCATTTAAGCAACTCTCCGTCGATCTCATTACCGATCTTCCCCCCTCTGCAGGACATGACTCCTTAATGGTTGTGGTCGACCATGGCCTTACGAAGGGGGTAATCCTCATCCCTTGTTCCAAAACCATTGATGCAGCTGGAGTTGCCTTTCTCTTTTTCTCCAATGTCTTTCGACGCTTCGGCCTCCACGACTCTATCATCTCAGACAGAGGCCCTTAGTTCGCTTCTGCCTTTGCCAGAGAACTAGCTCGCCTCCTTCACTATGACGTCCGTCTCTCCACCACTTATCATCCTCAAACGGACGGACAAACCGAACGCACCAATCAAGAGGTAGAAACCTATCTCCACATCTTTTGCGCTAACAACCCTCGGAAATGGACCGAGTTCCTCCCTACCGCTGAATTCCACCACAACTCCGTCCCCCACTCCTCCACCAAAGTATCTCCCTTCTCCTTGCTCCTTGGCTATGAACCCAGAGCCTACCCTCCTCTCGGAAAGACATTCCTTCCCGCCCTAGAAAATCGCCTCTCCTCCCTCGAAGAAGCTCGAAAGGAAGCCCTTGCTGCGCATGAAATGGCAAGGCGATTAATGACCGAAAGAACCTTAAGGCCCTTCCGCCCCTGGAAAGTCGGAGATAAGGTCTGGTTAGAAGCTACTAACCTTTGCCTTCACTACCCATCTAAGAAACTTGCCCCCAAACGACTGGGACCCTTTGAAATCTCCCAGGTACTATCTCCTCTCACCTACCGACTCCGCCTTCCATCCACCTGGAAGATCCATGATGTCTTCCATGCCACCCTCCTATCTTCCTATATCGAGAATGCAACACATGGTCCAAACTTCTCTCGACCTCCACCTGACCTTCTAGAAGCCGAAGAAGAATATGAAGTGGACTGGATTGTATCGCATCGAGGAACAGCTGGTCGTCACCGATACCTAACCGCATGGAAAGGCTATCCCTCCTCGGAAAATACTTGGGAACCCGAATCCAATCTCCGCCATGCCCCGGAAATCCTCCAAGCTTATAAGCTTGCCCATTCCCTCCTCGAACCCCATACTAGACGCGGCGTCTCTACATGAAGTACCCCCTAGTATATGAACCACCTCACCCATCCCAAGACTATCTTTCATCAAGCCCTACTCGCCATTACCCTCACCGCCTTTGTCTTCACAATCTTTATCGCCATTATCACTTCGTGTAAAGGAATCATCCACCATCCGCCTCCCACCCTTACTTCCAACCATTCTTGAAATATTGCACCATGCCTTCCTCCAACTCATCAACCTCGTCAGTATCCTCCTCTTCCTCCGATACGTCCTTCTTGCGTTTTCAATGTGTGCGTCCTACCTTTTTACCAATTGTCTCCGCACTTGCACTCTACGCTGCCATCATCGCGGATCCTGCCCTTCTCCGCACCCTAGAAAACCTCCCACTCTATGAGGAGGACCTGGTTACGCAAGAATTGATCCTCACCTTTCACGATATGGCAAAAGCGGAACGCTACCACCATCTGGCCACCCCACATGATGTTCCTTCAGAATTCGCTCTCCTCCTTCGCCTTCAACTTGCTGCCGTTCCTCGACATATCTTAACCACCCTTCACCTTCATGGGTTTCACCTTTTTGTTGAACAGCTCGAAGCTGACCTACTTTACCCCACCTTCTCTCGGATCTTTTGTTCCATGTCCCTTGTAGAACGTGACCATTACACCTCCGCCATCGACAACCCTATCCTCCACTCCCCAGCTCCTCGTCTTATCCCTCCTCCTCTTGACACCACTATCAGTTCTCCTCCCTCCCTTGCAGCTCGTCTCTCGGACGTCCGGGAACCTTCTCCTACTTCCTCCTCTGAAGTCACCTTGATGGACCCTCCTTTTCCAGTTATCAACAAGGACATTAGGCAAGCCAATCGGGCATGCCGAATCCGAATCAACCCAAACGAGGAAGTCATATCCTTTCCCACTCGAGTCGTCCCCGACATCATCTCCCGACCTCCTGCTTGCCCCTCTGTGGAATGCTTTCAGTGCCACGGTTATGGTCATTACCGACAGGACTGCTCTTTCTACTCCTGCCCCAACTGTCATCAAACTGCTCCCAGACATAATCAGACTCATTGCCTCACTGTTCAATGCTCCTTTTGCCATCGTTGGGGGCACTCCGACCGATTCTGTCCTGAACGACTTTGTGCTGCCTGCAACGCCCAGGGACACATTCGCGATGACTGTCCATTTGAGCACCTTACCCCTAGCCAGGCCACCAGCATATTCACTGGAGGAAGAGTCTAACTCCTTATACGTGGCTGCGTTGAGGTTACAATCTGAGGAAATTGAGCCTGGGGCTCAAGTGTACGAAGGGGGTAATGTTACAATTATCTACCTGGGCAGTACATTTTTCCTTCTCTCTATTCGTACCACTCGTCTTCTCCTTTTCGGCATCCTTCATACTGAATACGATCACCATTTACTTGCTTTAGGACCTAGCTCTTTCCTCTTCCTTCCGCTTAACTCCTAACCGTTCTACTTCTGCTCTTCTAGTCCCACCGGTAGGAGGCGATCCTTTCCTGTTATCTTCTTCTTTTATCTATGGACAGCATTCTCCTACAAGCTCTGCTTTCTATGGGCTTGCGTCACCATTCTACCACCTTCCATAGGATTCTCACTTAGTCAACCATAGCCTCAGAATCTCTTATATACTGCGCTGCATGTATAGTAGTCTTCATTCTTGATCTACGCAATCACAGTGTATTGTCTACGTCTTGAATCATCCCTCCGGAACTTGTCTAAGTTCTTGCCACCTTCGAGCCTATCAAGGATGTTGAGTCTCTTCGTGAGCACCTCCCTTGAGACAGCTAGTTAGCGACTCGACGTAGAAGTACGTCTCGCGTAACATCAAGACAAACAAACTTGCCTCAAATCATGGCTGGATATTGGACTCGGATAGGCCAATAAGTATTACAACTGTATGGATGACACTACTGCCTACATTATCACAATGTGTACATTATGCTGTGAGTGATAACACAAAAACTAATGCTCTCATATAGTCATTGAACCATCTATTCACATGAGCTGGATAGAAGACCACTGAGACAAAGATTACAATGCAAAGGCTGAGAAAGTGGTTTTAGAATTGGCAAGTATTGATGCCTTAGTATCAACATATGCTAATTATGCAAATCAGATGTGCAAGTACCATGGTTGACTACCCCAGCAGTTGCTTGCAGAAAATCTGCCCCCTCCCCAGACATACAATGCTATAGCTGCACAACTGCACATCAAGGACCTAGGAACTTAATGTCAGAATGTCTGAAATGGAATCAATACAGTTAATGATGAGTATTGTTCCTACATCAAAGGCACGTTGACAGCAGAAGGAGATGATCCTCTCAAATTCTGGGATGTATGTCCTTTGTTCACCATGATATTGACTAACTGGTGCTAACAAGCACATGTAGGCAAATCACAAGATCTATCCAATTATTTTTGCTATTGCTATGGATTACCTTCCTATATAAGTATCAGCTGTCCCCTACAAACACATCTTTTCCACTAGTTTGGAAACAGACACAAAAAAGAGAAACCAAATTAGCCCCATCCTCATGGAGGCACTGCAGATGCTCAAGTACAACTACAAAAAATAATGGATGGATTTCTCTCAGTGTGCAACAACAAATCTATGGGAGGTTATGGATGATCCCAAGGAGCTTGCAAATGCTGATCGCACAGAACTTCAGGGTGAGGATATAAGGGTGGAGGTTGACAAACTTATCAAGGCCATTGAATGCAAGGAAGATGTTGTTGCAGAGCTTATATAGAATCATACCACTATTCCATCCTCACATTGATACTTCTATATATACATGCGGTATCTTTTCTTGCATGCCTGAATATGATTTACCTTGCCTCTGAGCAGCAAGTGCTTCTCACGATTACAGTGCCACATGACCGAATCAGAGCACTATGTTGAAATTTGAAACGTTGTCCCTTGCCTCCTCACTTTCCATTGTTCATAGTGCTGAGTGTCTCTGACACTTACTCCTCCACTCTCTGTTGTTGTAATTCTCTCAATCTCCATGATTCTTTTTTGTGATAATCACAAATTCAAGCTGGGGGCAAAGCTTGGTTCTGGGGCATCTGGTAAGCAATATTCAATTTATTCTATGGATAACCTATGTGCTAATAGCTTCACAGGGCTGGTTAGGGACTGTTTTTTTAGCTTTTGAGCTTACCCACAACAACCATGAACTAGTTGTCAAGCTTAGTGGTGAAGAAGCCAATCACTTGGTCAAGCATGAACATTTTGTGCTCTTGCATTTATGCGGCATCACTGTGGTCAAGAGCACAAAGTGCTCCACTTATGTACTGCATGCCATTTATGGGCTTAAACAAGCTGGACTCATCTGGTAAGAGACTCTCAATGAGTCCATGAAAAAACTCAGCTTTGAATGTTTGAAGTCATATGCCAGTATCTTCCTTTACTGGAAGAAGGGTACATCTATAGTAGTAGCTGTTGTTTATGTGGATGACACACTATTTTGTGGTCCCACCAAAGCCATTGTAGATGAGATCAAAGGTCTCTTTATGAGAAAGTGGAAGTGTGGAGACCTTGTCCCAGTCTCCTCATTCCTGAACATGTGAATTAAATGAGATGGTGGCAAGATCCTTGTTGATCAATGCTTGTACTTGGAAAAGTTACTTGAGCACCTCAGAATGCAGAATGCCAGGTCTGCACCCTATGCTGTCGCTGCTCTGTCACAGCATGCTGCAAACCCTTCACAAGAGCACCTCAACTTTGCACTCTATATATGCAAATATCTACTTGGGACCCATCATTACTTCCTTGTATTTGATGGTGCAACCCAAGCTGGCCTCATTGCATATGCTGATTCTGATTGAGCTTCCAATTCCAACACTCATTGCTCTTAGACAGGCTGGTTTTTTAAACTAGCCAACTATGCTTTCAGCTGGCACTCACACAAACAAGAACACATAGCACACTCCTCAACAGAGGCTGAGTACATTTTCCTGTCAGATTGTAGTCAACAAGCTGTTTGGTTGTGCCAACTCCTGGAGAAGCTTGGCTATGAACTTCATCCTATACCCCTATGTGGTGATAACCAAAGTGCTATCTTTATGGCATCAAATCTGATTACTGAAGGCCATAACAAGCATATTGCCATTAAATGGCATGATATCTATAATTTCATCCAGGATAAATTGATTGAACTTTTCTATCTTGAAGGCTCTCATAATCCTGCTGACATGCTCACCAAGAACCTTGGACACATAAAGTTCAATGAGTTCAGAATGCAGCTGGGACTTGTATTCTATGATTGTTCCCAATGATTAGGTTGCTCTCATTAGTAGCACCATTCTCTTAGATGCTTATGCATCTCTGCAGCTTAGTATGGGTGAGTGTTGAATGAGCATCTCTGTATAGCTTTCAACTACCTGTATTAGTGTACTGTAATGTAGCTTACCATATATGATATATAGCTGCATGTACATAAATACTTTGAACTCAGCTATCTGAGTTCTAACACTTCTTGTTCTACTACCAAAACCATCCCTCTGAGTTACTCAAGCAATCAACTAGGTATGTACTAAGGCATAACTCTATGTTAGATGGAACCTGCTTCAATACAAGGAGCAGACAGCATAAGGGGAGATGATGCAAATGCACTAAAGGAAGCTATAGTCAAATGGATAAATGCTTAACATGATCTTTCCAGTGCTTATAGGTTAGTGACAAATACAACAGGGGCTTCAACAACATGATCACAGGTCACTTTCCTTGCCTGGTGGACTATGATTGGGCAAAGGAGTCATAAGTTAGATCCATATTTATTCCATTCAACTCACCTCTGGCACAGAGTGTGTCAAGCTATTGAGACAGATGACCTATCCTTTTGTGTTATAGTGTTTAATTGGCCCACATTCTTATATATATTCCAAAGGCCAGTATGATTCTGCAGACCCTAGCAATGGACTATTTTAAGAAGAGCTCCTCATTCAGGTGAGTATATTCACTGACCTTCTGTACTCCTTGCTGTACTCATCATACTATTTCAGGCCTTTCAGTACATCTTTACTTCACCATCCTCTTCAGACCATGAGCAGCAACTTGAAAGTGACCTACAGCCTTTGAAATCAACAAGACAGCCCAAGCTCAAAGATTGTGTTGCAGAGATCATTAGAATGACAACTGTGCAACCCCATGCAATTGCATATGCTGTAGTTCAGGTACATTTTACCAAGAATGATACACCTTCCCTTCACCCATTGACATTATAGCTTTGTTTTGCTCTGCCAAGCCTGTCACAATGGTCAATTAAGGATGAACATTTCAATTATGAAGATTTCTATTATCAAATTATTGACTACTTTGAGGATCAAGGATCACAAGCACAGAGAGCCACTGTGATATACTATGGTGAAATAAATGCATACAATGTCAACTTTTCTACAGAGGAATAAAAGTTGATATGTGGTCTTGTAAAACAATTTTTGGTTGTCAAAACATAGATGCATATCTTCCAATATGCCCTGAGTCACTCTCAGTTGCATGATCAAGGAAGTAGCATGGAGATGTGCACAGTCTCATCCCAGAGTAGTAGTATTGTGTACCTGTACAAAGTTTTGTATTCATTCTATACATGAGTATTATAAATGCAGTATTATAAAGATACCAGAGCAACCCAAATGTGCACAGAATACATATAATGCTCTATCACAATCAAGCTGAAGCACTGATATGCAAAGAGAAAGTCATGCAATGATTTCACACTTTCTTCAGAGGAAGCACATTGCTGAGCTATGGGACTAACATTATCTGTGCTTGCAAGAGATTTGTTCATTAAAATGTGCATTAAGATTGGCCTATGTGGGACTTATCAAGATGTCAGAGCATTAACACAGCACTGACATCCATGGTGCATAGAATCTATTGTGCTGCCATGGAACATAAATATAAGGTTTGTATGCATAGCTTAGATACATAAGTCATATATCAACTGACCATTGGTTGAAAGATAAAGGATGTGTCAATCAAATCAAACAGAAAACAATGTACATATCTTTCAAGAGTAAACATTATGTGGAGCATTGAGAACACAGGGACCGAAGGAGGTTGTTTTTCTGTAAACAAGAGTTTGCATGCATGAAGAAGAAGGTGGGCAAACACTTACTTCCCAGAACTGCAATGGGTTTGAGTCCTCCTCACAAAGGTCTTGATTGATGTATGCATGGTATTTGTTGGCCACTGACATTGTTCTGAGAACTAGGTTGCCTACTGACAAACATCTCCTTGAGGCCTAGACGTGCTGCCAGCAAGTCGATGGTGTGGACTGGTTTAGCTTGTCTCTGTGCTGTTATGGGCATTGGGATCTTTTGTTGGTATTCTTCCATCTATTCCATACCATTAGCATGAATATTTGTGTTGTCAAATCAACGTGGCAGTTCCAAGATCACTTTCTCCATTGCTTCAGCATATACATATGTATTCTTTATCCCAATAGGTTGTAATCCACAACATCTGAATAGCAGAATCAATGACTAGTACATTTAGTTAGTCTGAGCTCTTAGAATCATGATTGAGAAAAAACTTACACATGGTGATGATGTAGGCCTTCATGTTATTCATACACTTGTAGTATGTAGTTTTCCATTTAAGTCCAACATTTACTGATGGCTTCACACAAGCATTTGTCACCTGTAATGCCTCCCATGCTGTCATGAATATCTCGAAACAGGAAACAGCACTCCCCAGGCAAGGTAAATTCTTGTTGGACATTCGTGGCTGGACCGCATAAGGAACCTATTGCCAGTTGAGCAATGTATAAGATATGGCATAATGGCATGAATGAAAGTTCTTACCTGAAGGACAAACTCAAAATCTTCAGGGACCAACCATTGTACTTGAGACAATTTGTGTTTTTCAAGCTCCTTCTGGTTGGGCAGCGAAAGGAAATAGTTGATAGCCTAAAGGGTAAATGTTGGCATGTTAGTTTGTGATGGAAAATGTTACTCACAGGGTGTAAAGCATGAAGACAGTTGAGCATTGTGTAAATGGAGTTCCAGTGGATGTCAACATCACATAGAAGCTCTAGCTCGGGAATGTGTAGCACCTCGCCTGCAGGACCTTTGAACCAATTCTTCAAGTTACCTATTTTGATGGTGTCCATGATGAACTCATCACAATGTTGACCAGAAGCACAGATGACCTGAATGATAGTGTGGCCTAATGCAACAGGATCTGATGTGATGGCCTCTACATATGCTTGGCGCTCTGCTTCGTTGGGGACAGCATCAAGCCATGCTTCAGCAATGTTGGCCAGTGCAGCATCTGTAAAACTTCTAATAACATAAGTCATGCAAATATGCAGAGTGTGGGGGAAACACATGATGATATGATCAGGTGTGTCAAATTCTATGTCACATGCATGAAGCATCCTTGCAAGTTTTTGCAGGCAACTCTTGTTGTTGCTTGCATTGTCCATAGGAAAATGGCTGACCTAAATTCATGATGTTAACAAGGTATTTGTGTAGATCGTTGGATACTTACCTTTGCTGTAACCTTGGCCTGATCTAAGAGATAGAGGATGGTCCTTGCAAGTGATGCACCAGTGTGCTGTCTGCATATATGATGGAGTGCCAATAATGCCAAACAAAGTGTGAGCACTTTGGTGCCAGGTTCTTCTGTGATCCAATGGGTGGTCATTGCCAAGAAATGGTGTTGATTGCCATTGGACCATATGTCAGCTGTCAATGAGATTCATCCAACAGAGTTCTATAGATATGAGATTAGAATGTCATGGAAGACAGATACATATGGAGGTTACTGCAAGGTCAGTCTGCAACATAGTAAAATACTTTTGCCACATGCTGATAATGTCTTCATGGATCTTTGTATGATGAGGTATTTGGGAATCCTTCAGGTCTTGATGGAGAAGAAGTAGAAGCACACAGAATTCTGGACATTCAATAAGATTGAGAGACTGTTCAATTAAGTGTAAGATAGTGTCAAATAGAAAAATAGCATGTACTTGGTTATCTGTGATGATGAAAGCTACAAGATCTTTGTGCAATTCCTCTGTTGAGAAAGGAGGAACTGGCTGCATTCACTACAGGTTGGTGAACCTTCTGCAGAAGCTAATTGACAAGGAGGAAGGGAGGCGAGGGATCCACCATCCACCAATGCTTCTCAAATCTCACTCAGTGTGTACCAATGAGCCATGACATTTTTGATGCTGTCCACCCAGACCAGCCATCTATTGGCCTCTGCAAGGGTGATGTACTTGAGTAAGTGGCAGTGGTCTATATGACCTCATAGCACTGATGTTCCAGTGTTTCAAGAGTACTGAAATGTGTGATCACACTTATTTGAGTACATGCATGCCCAAGCAATGGGATCTGCATCATGAACTTTCCTAAAAGAAACACATTAGGATCAGTTGTATAGCAGCTACTAATGTACTGTTAGGGCCTGTAGGCCCATATACAGTATCATATCAATACGGTGCATGTGATATGAATAATCACATGTGTCCATTGTGGATAGTATAAATTGGAGGGCCATCCTGGCAATGGCCCTCATTCTACTCATACTGTACTCTACTTATCATTTGGTGAATCCATACGGTTCACCTTGCCTGCATGATCCTGAGTATGTGAGTAGACTCACTTACAAACCTTGCAAATTTTTAAAGTGTGTATACTTTGATTTGCAGCTATGAGCCACACTGTAATGTGCAGTCAAGCACAAGCGACGGCAGGAAAACCACCTGAAGGTGAAGAAGAACCACCCCCAAAAGATAAGGGATAACAGTTCCCAAAAGACCCTCCTGACGAAAAGAAGTCGACAACAAAGTTGAAGAAGGGAGCTAAGGCTCTACAAAATAAGGCTGACGAAGATCAAGGCTCAAGTCAGAGACAACCTGGATTAGCAACTCAGATGTCCAGGGAATTCCAAATCCCCCAATCAGAAAGCAATGCTGAGAGAATCATACAAGAGATGATTGCTAGTAGGACTGAGGGCACAATGAGTTCCATAACTCCTATGCACTTTGAAATCGAACTCACTTGATTCAACATCAAGCCTAAAACAGCTCTGGAAACTGAAAGCCCCCTCAAGCAAATCTACACAGAAGGGATTATCCCTTTGTTGAGGGACCACTTCCAGAGTGACATCCCAATGGATCCTTGAGTTGCTATAGTGACAGTGAATGACTTCTTCAAAGACATTCAGCATCAATGGGCCAGCTATGGACATGGGCCCAAAGAATTTAACAATCATGAGATAAACCCTGGTTGTCACCAAGTGCTCAAGATCAAACATCTAATGGCTGCCCTGGCAAGGGAGGCCGATGGCAAATTGACCAGTAGGGCTGGAAGCCCAGGTGCTGATGCGCTGATTAAACAAGAAGATGAGGAACAAGGTCCCTCAAACCTCTATGACAGGGATAAGAGATATCGTCAAGAGGGTTTAGCCCCCAACATGCTGAACCCCCCAGTATACTTATCTGGGTGAAACTCAAACATACTTCATCATATGTATGGGACAAGGCATGGGACTGTAATACTACACCAAATGGCCCAAGACAGGGTGGAGGCAGCTGGGGATATATTTCCTGTTCAAAACCATCTGGAAGATAGAGGAGACCCTTCTGAGGGCCATAGTATCTTCAAAGGTGACTCCAAATTATCACATCACCCAGGTAATAGGAGAGTTCCTCCCAGAAGAGGCCCTCCTAGAAGAGGTCCTCTAGAAGAAAGCTCTTCCAACAACTTTGATTTGGAATCAAACTTGACAACAACTAGTGGGGGTCCTGCTGGGCACCCTGCTGGCTCTGCAGGTCAAAATCCTGTGGGTCATCACCCCTGAAAAAACTATTTAAGGGGGTAGACCCCTGGTAATACTTGATATACAGACCATATGCAAAACAGATATGCACAATGCATAAACAAGCAGGTTGGCTTGTTGATGGGCCCAGTAGGGCCCAAAATAAAGGCAATGAATCTGCCAAGATCCAGCAAATATGGAGGCCAGGATGACCTCAAGAAGTTCAATGACTGGGTGAGTTGACTACTCAAATACTATCATATGTTCAAGATCACTGGTCCTGATCAAGATGAAGACTGGGTCCTATATACTGGACTATTCCTGGAGGGAACAGCCTCTGAATGGTATAGTCAGGAGATTGAATCTCCTGATTGTAGAACAGTCTACTGGTCCTTTGAAGACCTTATCTGTGGGCTATTCAAATGATTTGTTCATGAAGCATCTACATAGAATGCTGCTGATCAATTCAATTGAACTAGATTTGATCCAGCAAAGGGAGCCCTTGTGTTTTACAACAATTTGCAGCATTGTGTGCACTGAATGGTACAACCTCCCAATGATTATTCATTTAAATGAAAGTATATATGTGGGCTTCCCCACTTGATCGTCAAGAGTATCCTTGAAGTATGCAGTATATCCACTGAGCACTCAACAATTGAGGAAATCCTCAATGAAGTGCAGCACATGGAGACTGCACAAAAGGCTATTAACCTTTTCACTCAATCAAGTAATAACCCTAGAGGAAGACCCTCCCACACAAAGCATCTGCATGATAAAGATACTGAAAAGAAGGGCCATGACAGGCCCACAATGATGGATAGGGAGAAACCCAAATATTTCCAGAAGGGTAACATCCTCTATCAATACTGACCAAGGTTCCAAGGCTATAGCCAAAGGAACAATTGAAGGGGTGGGAATGAAGCCCAACAAAGAGAACAACAGAGCTGACCCCTGATAGAGGGAAGCAGTCCCAGTGGTTCCTATCTGGCATCACTTGCTTCTGATGCAACAAAGAAGGGCATATGGCAGATAGCTGCCAAGATAAACCAGGTGGTAGTTGCCCAATGACAAAACTACATCTCTTCATGGTCAAAGTCAAAACAACCAGTATGGACAAGCTGTCCCTGAAACAATCGAGTGGTGAATGCCCAATGAAGAACAACCTGAAGAGGTTGAATTTCCAGGAGAGAATGAAGGTGATCAGACCCCTGCCAAAGATGATGATGATGAGAAACCACTCATCTACATTGATGAAGAATATGAAGTCAATGAGGACAATGAACCAGTTGCATTCCTCAGCGCGATGCACAGAAATGAGAAATCATCTGAGGACAAAGATATTGTCCAATGTGCTATGATGCACAAGGAACCTGATCTTCCAGACCTTGAAGAGTTGAACATTCAACCATTCACTGAGGCAGAGTGGGAGTGGTCAAGCCAATATGGTGCACTGCACAAGGAGCACTGTGAAGACTGCAGTCACTGTGTGCAGCACATAGGACAGGCCCTACATCAAACAGAACCATTCTTAATTAAGAGTGCTTCGCGGAACAGGAGTTCAATCAAGGTGTCAACTTTGGTACAAGGACACACCAGGAACCTTCTGGTTCTGCATACAAGCATCTACATTCGGTCTACCATTTAATGGCTCACCACTTGAGAATCAATGAAAAAGAGAGGATAGATCTCCTCATAAAAACTATGGCTCTCCACTCTACAGTGCATCGAGCTGGTCATTTCAATGATGAATTGGAGAACAATGTTGCAAGCTCTCATTCAAGCTCTTTGGAACCAGAAGGACCTCCAGATAAGCCAGAACCACTGATGACTCCGACTCTGATGCTGCCGCAGCTCATCTCTTTGTGAATCTCAATCTGAAGTGCAAAACCCCCACACTGGAGGTGAGCTCCAAAGAAATGGACCCAAAAGGCTTTTTCTCCACAGATCCCAGCCCCTCCTCGGCTCTATCCACCAGCAAGTCGTCACACAAACATGCACAGCTCTCAACAGCCAACCGTGCGGTAGCCAGCCGCACAAATGCTGCCAGTGATGTAGCCGATCCCATCATTATAGCTGTGCATGCCCTTCAAGATGACCAAATGATCGAAAATCATGCTGATCGCACTCAAAGGAAAGTGGTTCATGAAAAGTGGCTCACTGACAAAAAGTAACAGTGTGAGCATAAGTGGGCCATGCAACAGAAACGTCTGGAGCATGAGGCCATGATGGCTATGCATCAGAAAAGCCTGGCTGATGCTGAGCTCTGTAAGATGGAGCTACAGCTTGAGATCATGAAGTTTCAGGAGCAGACCAAGGTTCAAGGTCAAATAGAGCCTGAGAGTGGTGAGGATAATGAACCTTGAACAAATGAACTCAATATTTACATCTTTGCTGCTAGTCAAGCTAGGCAATGTTCTTGTAGTCTTTGTCCCAGTGTCATGATGTGTTTCACCAATGTATATACCTGTGGTCTCTAATATCAAGGTTGGTGTTACAATTGCTGGAATAAGTGCTGCATGAGTGAGTGACAGTGCTGCTGCCCTGGTATTCTTGCATGTACTACTTCCTCATCACCATCCTTCTCTTCCTCCCCTTCCCCTTCCCCTTCCTCCTCTTCACCATCTCCCTTCTCAGGATACTCAGCAGCAAATGCTCCTGCTGATGCTGCTATCCCAAGCTGCTCTTCAATATCTATGATCATATTGTGGAGGACAAGACAGCTTCATATCCAAGAATTGGCATATTTGAGATCATCATCTTTTTGAATTTGAATGCACAAATCACGAAGTGATTGAAATTGACCCTTTAAAGATGTATAGAAATGTTCTGAATGGACTTGCACCTGAAAACAAGCTTAATTATAAAATTATCATATATAAATACACATACTTTGGATAGGTGGTAATTGAAAGTTTTCTGAGACCTTGTCAAACCTCCCTCAGTTGGCTTCTTGAATGGAACTATACACCATGGCTGACAGCCATATGCACTATCAGCCCAAAGCCACTCATTTTGCTGGAAAAATTGATGAGGAAAACATGCAATTCGGATGTTTTGAAAGGCTGTGGAATCGTGGAGACTTCCAGGAACTCCAATAACATAGTCAACAATCCTCAGGTTGTGTGGAAAGATCACAACCTTTTAGCCACTAATAAGCAATATAATTAATCACTTACCTGATTAGAAAGAGAATAGTTTGATTTCCTATCAAAAAATCCTTCACCATGCCAGCCTGGCTTTTGGAAGAGCTTGAATGGTGTCCCATCAACACATAAAAACCCCCCCTTCCACTGAGAGCATGTCCTTTCTTCCACATATCTTTGAGCCTTTTGTTTGTCTTCACAATCCTTTTGCTGTGTCAAGTCAAAGTGAATCATGCTATCATGGTGACTTTAAATAGCAAGCATCACTTGCTTGTAGCAGTTGTGAACAGTGCCCACAGAGACACCTGCCCACTCTGCCATGTCCTGTGAGGTAGCTGCATTACCATAATGTCCAGCAGCATTGAGAAAAATTGCTAGCTGGATCTGAACTGAAAGCTGTGGACAGTTGGAATTATTGTGGAAGATAGAATGATTTTGAATGTGTTCAATGATCTTGACAAAGACATCAAATGAAACCCTCAGCTTGTGCTGAAAAAGCCTAGGGTTGTTCAATTTCCATTCATCAAGAAGTTGAAGCTGTGAAATATGGATAGAACGGGGGCAGGCCTGGAGAACACACACCTTTCTGACTTCATCTTCTTGTACTGTGATAACTTCATAGAATTTTACAAGAAGCTCTTGTATTGGAATGTTGTTATTAGAGCTGGCAGATTGTGTCATCTCAGAAGATGTGTGAAATGAGCTGGAACTGCCAGTGGAATCTGTAGAAGAGGCAGGTGGGGATTCAGCATTTACTGCATCAAGCAGCATTTGAACATAAATTTCCCCTAGCTGTTCTTAGGCTTGGGAGAGGGCATTAAGCAGCTTCTGGTGCTCAGTGGTGCAGGGCATTTTGCTCGGGCTGCCAGGTTGTCCAGCTGGCCTTTATATCATGCTGGGTTGTATTTAGAACAGCCAGTAATTGGTTTCTGGGTTGTTATCTACCAGCATCACATGATGTTGTTCTACCAGCAGCATCATGCTGCTATTCATGTGAGCTGTTGTGTTCTTGCATGTAACGTTATGCTACTGGCAGTGTCATGCATTTGCACATGATGCCCTTGTTCACGTGAGCCATTATGCATTTGCATGTGCTGCCAGCATTTGACCGGAGCTCAAAAATGCCACCATACTTGTGGCTGTGCTGCAACTACATCAGAGCTTGAATATATGACTCATTTCATCATGTTGTGCTTGTAACCTGAGGTTTGTATAAGTTACCTTAGTCCACTTTTGCAACTTTGACATCCCCTATTGTAAGAGTGCTCACAGGTATTTTGCATGAATATAACAAACAACAACAACAATGCTTGAAGAACTCTTGAAGACCATGATATACTACACATCTACTGCACATGTATGTAGATGCTACCTCACCATATCCAAAGACCTACAAGGGGTCTTGATTTACGTTCCTTGAGACATTGACTCTGTCACAAGGTAAAACTTTGGGGGCCACAGCATCATGGACATGGTCACTTTGGAATGGCCTGGTAAATATAAGGAATGAAAGGAAAGAGTACCAGTCTGTATGATATTTATTACCCATAGTAATGTAGCTATGAACCTAAAAGAAATGTAGTACTAAACATCGAAAGGTTAAGTAAATAAAAGTGTCCTATAGTATAAACACTTCTGATGTTTCTGATGTTTCTGAGTTTGGAAGAGCATGGGAAAATACTGGAAGTGGTTCTGGTAGTGTTCCAATGCTTTGTTGGATTTGTAATCCATCGTCTCCATGATGCTGAAGCTATCAGAGTATCTGCTGTTGGAATCACATGTAAGCTTAGCACAATGCATGATAACACTCTGCTGGTAGTCCAAGGATGTTTAGGACACAACATAGGGTAGAATGAATGTCAATCATTACATCCAAAAACAATGCATTGTTGTTGATGGAGGTATTTTATCAATGGATCAAGTACATTATATATGTAGATTAAAGAAGATAACACTATATAGAAAGATGAAGTTAAGTTGGCCCTTAAGCCTTCAAGGGTCCCCTTCATTTTCAAGTGTCTTAGTTGAGTCTCTAAATAGGAAATTCAGGAGATAAGCTCTCACTTCACCTCTTTATCCTCAGCCTGCTTCTTCTCCAACTGCATCATCCACTCATCCATTGTTGCCAACATGTCCTTCATCATATTAGCATAGTCACCCTGAGCAATATTCTGAGATCCAGCCATCTTTCCTTGTGGACAGTAAATGTTAGGCAGTCCTACATCCTTTGTTCTGATAAAAAATGCAAAAAAAGGACAACCAGACTCATCTTTAACCTTGCAGTAAGTCTTTTCCAAGATGCATGCTTGACATACCTGTTTCTGGCTCATAGTTCTCAAGGTCCACAAGTATTCTGAGCCATGTGTTTTGCAGGCATTACAAATCTATCAAAAACATGTGATTCAGCAATGCCTGAGTGCTAATGGTTTACTTGTCTTCAAAGCCAAAGCCAAAGCTTCCAGTTCTTCTGATTCTTCTGGTGAGTCCACTTTGCCTTTGCCTTTCCAGACATACTCCAATGGGCCAACCTGCACATTGTTTTTGTTTTCATCCTCTTTCTTATCTGTATTAACAAACTCCTTTGACTTGAATTTATTTCTCTTTTATAAATGAAGTCCACCATCTTCATATATTACTGCACATTTCTTTCTCATCTGATATTTGGCAGTTTTGTTGCTTTGGTTCTTCCCAGCCTCTGAGCAAAGACTGTCAGCCATAGGCCCTATGATGACCATCAACTCTACATCTTTATCAAATCATGCAAGTGCAAGCATACTTTTGGTGCTTGCAGGCAGTTGAGGCAGCCTCAGTGTAAACTTCAGCCTTGATGACGCCCAATTTAGTACCCTTGATGGTGTTTTCCTAACCTCTGGACAGACCATGGATTTTGGATTTGCCTTCAAGCTCACTAGATATCAATGGATTAGAAGGACAGGTGCAGCAAGAAATCACCAACTTACCAGATGGTGGTAGGAGTTGCCACCAGAAATTATCTTTCTTCAGCTCAGGGACCACATCCACAGGTATGTCCATACATTCCTCTCTGGTGATGGATGGATCATTGGTGCATACCCCATCAAATGAGAGCATGTCCATGGTCATGCCACATCTGTAGTAGCACCCTAGCATAGCTTTCAGGCTTCCAAGAAGCCTGGGATGCAGAGAGCTAGCACTGGCTCTCAAAATTTGGCTCTAGAAATGTAACCCCAAATGTCCATTTTCATCTGAAACAGGGGGCTGCATACCTGCTCAGTTTTAAGATTGTCCTGCATTCAGGGTCTCCAATGTTCCTTTGGCCCAATGATATGAGAAATGACTTTGAAGGCTGCCTATATATGAGCTGTAGTGATGAGAACCTTTTCATCAATTTCACAGAACAACATGGTGATGGTGATGGCATTCAGATTGGACAGGTCAGTCTGAGAGGTCCACTTGGAGAAAGAAGCATTGGCAATCTTATTTATTATCAAGTACTGCAACTGTGGTACCTTATGTAACTTGTGTCAAAGCATAACATGTTGCAACTATTATCAATTACTATAAGTGCTACTTTACATAACTTACAAGCTATGTGCAAAATCCACAAGTGGTATGCAAGATGCATAGTGACTTCTTTCCACCTTTGCCCTCCATCATCACCAGTTTACCCATCACAATATTATCCTTCATGTGTACATAGAGTATATAATTAATATGGGTAGTTTACTTGATATCAGGACTATATGTTCAGGTGAAATTAATGTCATATTTATGATGGAATTAATAATTGATGTGACTGGACAGTCTAAGATATATGGACTTGTTGGTTATTGTTCAAGGTTGGATGCCTGAGGTAAGCCTGAGGTTTTCAAAGAATTTTATGGAATTGCAATTTGGAAACCTTTGGCAAAGATGGCAGTGGATGAATGGAAGCATACATTCCAAGAATTGGGACTTGCTGCAAATAGGCAGCTGTTGATTCACAAGATGACTACAATGCAAAAATTCATTGACCTGGTCAACAACCCAAAAATGTGTGAAAATTCTACTTCATAGAAAGGATGTGAACCTGAGTCCTCCCATGTGGGCAAAGCCTATATTTGACTGCACCATTGCTTGGGACCATACAATGCATCTCAGGTTCAGTCAGCAAGCAAAGTCAAAAAATAAAAAATTCAAAATGGACCTTGAGGACATACTCCCAACTGTCATGCAGTCTTCCACTTTCAGTTCACAGGGGTGGAGGAATTTATGGATGGTCATGCATCCAAAATACAACCTATCTGACATTTCTTTGAGAAGACCCCCAAGGGTATGGTGTGCAGAGACCACAAGTATGTACTACATAATTTATCTTTGTTACCAGCTCATATATTTACTAACTACAACCTATTTACTGCAGGTGAAACAGCCAAGCTCACTATCAATAGCAAGATACATTGTTGAGTGGAACTTGCTTGACTAGGTCATGAAGGTTGTGAATAAGAGTAAAGTGGAAAAAGTCCTTAGACATTGTCAGGCTCCAGTGAGTATGGGAGACTACAAGAGGACAAGACTGAGGTTTTGGCCTTTATGAATTTGAATTTATATACTACATGAGTGTTTATGTACATATGTGTACGTCAGATCTACCAATGTAGGATATAAATAGGTAACAATGTGGATAAGGCATGGATGTGGCAGAACAGCCATGGAATGGAAGAGAAGCAGGCACAGCCCTACATGAGGCAACCACAAGGTGGTGGCAGAATGGAAGAGTGAATAAGTGAAGTGGCCATGCATGGGGCAGAATGGAAGTGAACCTGTGTTTGGGCATATGGCAGATCATAGATCCAGTGCAAAGATAAGATAAAGATAAGATCTAACAAAGGAAAAATGATAAGTCTGTAAAAGATAAGTTCATTGTTACTCAACTGTAACACTACCCTCCTTCTGTGGGTGAGCTTCCAGATCACCTAATGGTCAATAGTGGGTTCATTTTGCCAGCTGTATGCCAGCATGGACAAATGGTCATTGAATTCTCTATAGAGAATAGAGCCATTGTAAGGTTGGCTGGTGGCTGCTACCTTTATAGTGGCGATGGTGACATTTACAGCTTGTACAGCAATGTCGTTTTCAATATTAATGACATCAGGGGGAGAAGTTTTGAGACCATGGGCAGAAATGGAGTCAGATGAAGAGGAAGAGAACCAGCCTTGATTAGATCCAGCAACCCAAGCATTTACATTAGCTTCTTGATTGATTAGGGTTTCAATGGGATCAAAGAGACTGGCAGGTACTCCATACAATGCATTACCGATCTCTAGCTGTTCCCTATGCAAGCAGATGGTGAGCTCATATCTTCCTTCGATGACTATGACCTGGTAGGTGATGGACTCCTTGATGTTGATCATGGTATAAAATATGAATAGGGTGGAAGTGATGAGGGTGAGGATGAAGAAGAAGAAGAGGATGGTGAGAAGAGTGAAGAAAGACATTTCTTTCGGTGTGAGGAGGTTTGTTTGAACTGATTTATGTGGGTAGGAAATTCAATGGGGTCAACTGTTGAAGTCCCATCCTTTTATACAAATAAACTAGGGTGAAAGCATTGTGGATGCATTGGAAACATGCTTATAGCATGCCTGTACCCTCCTTCTAGGGATCACATTCCAGGTGATTCAGGGGTAATTTCCATGGATTAGGTGATGTAAAATTCTCATAAGATTTAAATAGATTGTGGAATGCATCCAAGGACATGCTGAGGGCACAGGGTGCAGTAGGATTAGATTGGTGGAAATCATGAATTGCATCTTGTGCATGTTCGAGATTGGATAGGAGTTTCCATGTGCAATCAGTATTGTCATATCCTTTCCAGTGGACAAGGTATTCCAGTTTCCTCTTTATATATCTTGAGTCAACAATGAAGTCAACTTCATATTCAACATCACGATCTTCAGAAACTAGCACTGGTTTGGAGTGATCAAGTGGTTGGCCTTCAAGGCATTCCTTATAAGGTTTAGTGTGTGAGATATTAACCATGAGGTGAATCTGCATGGTTGAGGGTAGCCATAACTTGATGGCATTGGGTTCCATTAACTCAATGATTTCATAAGATCCTAACCATCGTTTGGACAGCTTTTTAGATGCACATGTTAAATGCAAGTTTTCTGTAGATAACCAACCTTATCTCCAATGTGATAGGAGACATCAGAGCAGTGTTTATCAGCTTGTGATTTCATCCATTCTTGGGCTTGTTTTAGATTAGTCTTAACCGATTCAAGGGTTTTGGCCATATCCGAAATGAACTCTATGGTGGCTGGCGCCTTGGTATCACATGGCTCAATGCCCATGCATGGGGCATATGACCTTGTTACCTCAAATGGTGATTTCTGTGTAGCAGACTGTTTCTTAGAGTTTATTAAGAATTGAGCCAGGGCTAGCCATGTACTCCATTCTTCTGCTTTTTCTGTGGTGAATAAACAAAGGTATTTCTGGACTTTGCAGTTCATGCATTCTGTCTGTCCATCAGTTTGTGGGTGAAATGATGTAGATAATTTAGGGGTGATCTGTAATCAGGAGCAGATATTGTGCATGACTTGTGAGGCGAATTGCAATCCGTGATTAGATATGATTGTGGTTGGAAGGCCATGTATCTTCCATATATGATCAAGATATAATTTAGCCATATCAAGCACTGTGCATGTCTTGTTGCAGTCCATGGTCGAGGATGGAGTGCACGAGAAACGACTCTAAGCTGGAAGAGTGGAAAGTGGAAAAAAGGGAAAGGAGTGTGATGCTACGAGCAGCTGCCGCGCGAAAAGCATGCAAAGGCGTGGTGCACAGCTTGAAGGCGGACTGGTGAGGGAGCGAGAGAGAAAAGGGTGCCGAGTCACAGCCACTCATGCAAAGACAATATTCTATTCCTACTCGCGTACTCGTACGTACTAGAATGGCTAAACGAGTCAATCAGGAACTTGAAATGTACCTGTGGATCTTTTGTGATGGAAACCCATCTAGATGGGTGGAACTCCTTCCCATGGCTGAATTCACACATAATTTGGCTGTCCATTCTGTCACCAATCAAACTCCTTTTTCCCTTATAATGGGTTATGAAGCTTGCTCTTACCTGTCTATTGGCAAAACTTTCCTTCCTGCCTTGGAAACCCACATGGAACTCCTTGATTCTGCCTGGAAAGAAGCGCAAGCTGCACATGAAAAAGCCTGACAGGCTATGAAGAAATGGATCAATTCCAAATTCCATCCCTAGAAGATCAGGGATAAGGTATGGCTCAAGTCGAAGAACCTTAAACTTAATTACCCTTCTTGGAAACTCACTCCTAAATGGGAAGGACCCTTTGAGATCTCGCATGTCATCACCCCCTGGGCATACCACATTCAACTCCCTTCTACCTGGAAAATCCACAATGTCTTCCATGCCTCTCTTCTCTCTTCTTATCAAGAAACACCTGAACATGGCCCCAACTACACCAATCCCCCCAGTGATCTCATTGATGGAGAAGAGGAATACGAAGTAGAAAAAATTCTATCACACTGCAGATCAAAGGGATGCCACCAATATGTACCTTGTATCCTGGAAAGGATACTCCACTGCAGAACATACCTGGGAACCCAAATCCCACCTGTCACATGCTTGGCACCTATTGCAAGCCTACAAACTGCGCAACTCCAGGGACTTTCCGACTCCTAACTCCCTCTGATCCACCTCCCAACCATCACCATGAGCGCTCTTCTTTACATTTTCTATACTCTTTCTATCTTCGCCTTCCTTGTTATAGTCCTCTGGACTGCTGTTTTTATCTATATGATCTCCAAAGTTGTCCAAAATGATTTCCTGATCATCTTCTCCTTTCAACTAAACAACCACTGTGCCTGAGTGGGCATCCTTACACTGCAGAACCAACTCAGATGGGATGATGGAGGTCCAAGCAGCTATGGCAACAAAGCCTGGGGAAATGGAGAATGATAGATAAGCAAAATCCATCCACATCATCCTTTAGAATGGCTGTCCCAACTACCCCCACTCCAAACTGTCTCCCTTTCCTCTCCTCCAGTGCCTTGCCCCCTCTCCAACGTCACCTCCTTTTTGGCAATGTCTTAGAGAACCCCACTGCCCTACTCCATGTTGAACAAACCATGGGGTTCAGCATCCACCATGTCCTCCCTACCCTCATCCAACTCTACCACATTCCTATGCCTTCGCCCCATATCCACCCCCTCACACACACCCAGGCCATTCTCTGCCCTTGTGCACTTGGTCTCCATCCTCCAGGTTTGCCACCTCATCCTGGATCTCTTCTACTCCCATGACTTTGGATGCTACCTCACTGCCATCCTGCCAAATATCCTCCAACTCATCATCCTCCATCCGGTCCTCCACACCCTCACCACAGAGCAGCAACAACAATTCAACCCTGTCCAAGGACATGGCAGCTTTGCAATCCCCAATGGATCGTCCTCATCATCTGCCCTCTCTGACAGTGGCGATTCATTCACAATGATGGAAGATCAAATGGGAGGCGATAATGGAACTACTGAATGTCCTGGCCCCAACCCAGTCCAATTGCCCCAGGAAGAAGTTGTCTCCCCCACTTCCAGTACCACCCCCATGACCACCCCCCTCCATTGTGTCAACAGAGGCTTCTTCATCTGCGTATGCACTGCTACCCCCAGCATAGCCCACCCACACCTGCAGTCAGGGTTTCTCCAAGACTCTTTTCTGCCCAATCCACCGAGAGTCCAACTAGGTCCCCTACTCCTCCTGTCACTTCACCATCCACAGCCCCTCCTAGTCAAGGGCCCCCTCTTCCTCCCCATCGCACCCACCCTCAATGCTTCAAATGTCAGTTCATCTCCCACATCCACATCTACTGTTTCCAGTACATCTGCCCATACTGTAACACCGCCACACCTGGATATATACAAGGCTGCTGCCCTAGTAGTTGCTGCTGCCTATTCTGCTGCGAATGCGGACACTCTGAACCCTTCTGCACAGCAGTCAACCTCAATCAAAGTGAATGAGTCAGTGCCTCATTCTAACATGGAGGGTAATGTTACAAGCGACTTTGATACATGTGAGGACTGTACCAGAGAGTGGGATTGGGTCCAGTCAGTGGTGGAGTTAAAGGACTGTCTAACTTTAGTGAGGACACCTTCACTTTTTTCTTTTGATCATCTCCTTCTTGATCTTGATCTTGTTCTGCTTCATGACTTCTTTTAGTCATCTCTCCACCCCTGCTATCCACATATGTATGTACCTTGTTCCTTCCATTCTGGTTCGCCCTTCCTGTTTCCTTGGATGCTTTTCCTCCTCTGATGGCTCTCCTTCACCATTCCATACTCTGTACCACCAGTATATAAAATGCGCCATGTACTAGTTAGTTCCCTATCTAGTTCTACACAATACAAGTGTAGTTTCTAGCTTCATCCTCAAGTCCAGTCACCCATACTGGATAGCAAGACTTTTTTCATCTTCTCCTCATCACCATCATCATCACCTGGCTCCTCGACTTGACTCTTCGAAGACTAGTTACCACACTTAGTGTTAACACTTTCTCTATCCAGTGGCCTAGAAGGTGGCAATGAAAGCAATGGTAAAGACGATATGAGTGGTGAGGAAATTGATGACCCCAACACAGTATTCACAACAAACTATTTCACCATATCTGCATGTCTGTGCACAAAAGCATGTACCATTCCTCTTCCCTTTCATGCCAGGGTCTTCAGGCTACAACTGAAAGCCAGACCCCATCCTCATCGACAATTCTGCCTTGACAGTTGATGACTATTGAGCAATATCAAGGTGGAGGAAACAGATTGGCAGGAAAGTGAGGTGGAGGCCTGGGGAGTGTCCCTTCCTGGCATCATTTTTATAGTAATAAAACTTTGCTGCCATGAGCAAACTGGGCATAACTGGAGTTACATGCTGCAGAGAGTCAGTAGGAGTCGTCAAGATATGTGACATATTAAAGACAACTTTACTTTGACCAGTTTGACGAATCATTGGGGTAAAGATAAATGGGTGGACATTTAACTTAAACTTTTGATGGTAATAGAATTTGCTGGTCCGCAAGCTTGGCATAATGACCAACATGCTGCAGAGGAGTCATCAAGATATGCAAGATATTAATTAAAGACATCACTGTGACCAGTTTGACAAGTTATTGGGGTAAAGGTAAATGGATGAATGTATGTATCACTTAAAGTTTTATAACAGCATGGTAACCTAGACAATTTAAATAGATATGGAACATATGGAACACAGGTACACAATGAAGAGCAATCCCACTACTTAGTGTGTCTGGGTCTGAAGCACTTGCTAGGTCATGGCACATTATCTATACTTCTGACTCTGTGAGAAAGCATGAGCTGCTTCTGAGACATCAACAGGCTGGTGGTGGGGGTATTGGGGGTGGGAATTGTCATAGAGGAAATGAATTTCATGTAATCAGCTTCAATGCCCAGTACTGCCTTCACTACCTCTGTGGGTTTCTCATCAGGCATCATATATAGAAATTTGTTGAAAATGGCTAGAACATCTGCAAGTGCACTCTAGGGCTTGCCCCACTTTGTAGCCCATCTGCTAGCACCTTTCGCCACCTATCTGCAATGGATAGTAGATTTTCAAAGTATGGAAGTCCTTCCAATAGTTCTCCCAAAGAAGCAGTGAGGTTTTGGCATCACTAGCAGTCATGAGATTTGATGTAGCATCATCAGTCCAACATTCTAGGACTGTCACTTTAGGGTCAATGTCATCGACACATTCATGATTGAGCAGACTGTCATATAAGATCATGTGATCCAGATGAAGATGAAGATGTAAAAAAGTACCTCAATGTCATTAGCATGTGTATGTTTCACTGTGACCTTGTTGTCAAAAAAGACACACATGTTTGATAGGGTCTTGCGTGTGGCCCTGGGATGCCACCTGAACAAGTCCCCATATTTGATCAAGCAACTTTTTCGACATGAACAGAAGGGTCCCCTGATTGCGAAGAGTAAGTTGAATGGTCCCGTAATAACATTCAAGTTGCTATTGACTTATGGTACCACCAACACTGTATTCCTTGCTCGCATTCACCTCCACCCCAAACTCCCAATCAAGGAGAAGGCTGTGTGAACAGCCCCATGGCATCCAAGTCCTTGATTGTTGTATTGAGAAGACTACAATCTTGATGTAAAATACCCATGTCTGCGACTTTGCATAATACTGTTGGATCAATTAGTTTGCAATCCCAATAAATGAAAAGCTGGCCTACTGTTGAGAATGTCCTGCAAGCATGAGACCAATTCCTTCTTTGTTTTGAATGTTGTCAATGGTCTCACACATGAGGTTATCACTACATGAAGGTGAACTCTGCGAGCTTTCATCTTCATCCTCCACTTCTCCTCTCTGTATCTTGCAGTATAGTCATCCACTGAATCTGTCTGAATGATCCAATAGCTATGCAACTTCAAGACATCTTCAATACTTTGGAGCCACTCCATCACCTTGACTTCATTGAGAAGCTCCTGATGTGGTGATAACCAACCACATCTAATGATCTTTGATCACATATAAGACATTATTTCTTTGAGCCAGATAACAGACTGTCCCCCAGCCTAAGAATCCAGAGCTCAATATGATTTCATATAAATCATTGCCAACGAGTATTGTCCCAATTGCAGGAAGGGACCCAGACCTGTTGTTCACAATAAAAGGCAGTGGTGACGACGAGTTGAAGGGAAGGGAAGTCATGGTGGATGGATTTCCAGGGCTGTGACACAAGAAGGTGAGTAGCCCACAGATCTGTGTGGGTACGGGTTGAATTTTCATGGTAACATTGGAACCAATGCACCCACAGTTACTGAATACAACAGCGCAGAGGATGTATATAAGACGCTCTGGATGGGTGTAAATGTTGAATGCAGGGAAAATGGCACCACCAGACCGACCATAGAAATGGAGGCTACAGATAGACAGACCTAGGATGAATCATCTCCATGGTTGTTCAGGGAAGGTCAGATATGCTTTCATGTCCATCGTCTTCCCAAGGCATTTTGCAGGCTGAAAAGACTCCTTTGTATATTCAGCAAGAACTTTAGGACTCTATCAGGTGATCTCATCAACTGTCAAGGCAGAATTGTCGATGAGGATGGGGTTTGGCTTTCAGTTGTAGCCTGAAGACCCTGGCATGGAGTTGTGGCTCCAGTCCACCATCCAGTGGCGCTTGGTGTCATCCCTACAAAACTCAGGAGCCTTTTCTCTCACAGCATAATATCAATTGTCAGACATTCCAGGTGAATGACATGAAAATAACATCAATTGTATGTCCTAAAAGGTGAGCAGCATTTGAGGAGTCATACATCACGTTACCCTCGAGCTCCTGAGTTGTCAAGGTGTCCATAGACTGGACTGTCTGCCCCTCTCTTGGAACAGGGAGGGATCCAAGTGACTTGTAACATCCATTGGCACTTTGGGGGGGCTGCACTGTGGCTCTCTGTGTTGGTTAATGAGTCAGTGGCAGTGGCACCATCAACATATTTCCACAAGTAGTTGGATGACTAGTAGCTAGGTATAGGACTTGAAAACCAAACTATCCAGAACAAAGTGACAGATAGGTATCTTTATCAAAGTATTTGTTGGGATAAAATTCTGTTGAGTGCTCAGCTCAAAAGAGCTGGATATTGTCAAACAAGGGTCTGTGGAGGCTCCATAATGTGGAACAAGATGGACAAATGCATGCTTTAGGATCTGTAGTTGTGATGCACTGTCCTCCCCGCATATGTCAAAATGCTGCATGTAAACCAAGAACTTATCATCCCAAGGCAACTCTACATCTGTTCTGGGTAATGGACAGATAATGCAGCACAGCTGGCCTACAATATGGCCTATATGGTCAGATTAATGACTGTTATGCATGGTGAAGTAAGCTTACCTTGTAGGCTGCCAAAAGGCCAGTCTTTACAGGAATCAATGTTTATGACAGCAGCATCATAGTGTCCAAGAGTCCATTCCTTATTCGAAGGGGATGCAAAGAGTGTCTGGGCAGGAGATATCTTGCATGAGTCATGAAACAGCTTGTTCTGCACTCAGACCTTGAACCAAACCTGAACATTGATGAAAGATAGTCCCGATGTTGGTGCTGCATGGTGTACAGGGTGAATAAATGGTCCATGCTGCCCCTTTCCATGAATAGTAATTTGTTTTGTTGCAGAATAAAATGGTGGGGTGATATGTGGCAGGTAAATATATTTAGCACACATCCCAGGTGGCGCATGATGAAGGCTATGCATGCATAGACATCAACCTGTCCAGAAATATCATAGATTCATACATATAGGACCACATCAATGCACAAAGTACAAACTACCCAGCTAAGATCAACTTGTGTAAATACATCTCCCACTATCACAGAGTTCAAGAACATGCCAAGTTCAAAAAATCTGAATGGTAAGCAATTCATTGAACTTGGATTGTCATATAAACATCTTTTCTGCTAGTGAACAATCATTATTGGTAGATTTCAAATGCTTGGAGGAGGATGCTTCATTTATGATGCTGCCAGTAGGTTCAGGTATGAGTGGTTGGATGAGAGGAATTCTGTCTGACCTTGCAACAACACCGGTAAGAGTGATGTTCTCAAACAATGTGGACTGATTTTGGATCAGTACTTTTCTGGGTCTCCATGAGGAGAGCAAGCTCAGTCAAGTCCGAGTGTTCCTCAGATTCCTCCAAATGTTACTTTGCATTTCTTCTTTTCTTTGTCCTACCTTTTCCATGGTCTGTATTCCACGAATCCAATGCTCTCATTGTTTCATGTGATGGCAGTAGAATCAAGTTTGCTATGAAGACTATCATCATCATGATACTGCATGAGCACCTTGCCTGCAAGGTCACAGAGACTACAGCCAAGGCATTGGAGGCTGATGTTCAAATCACACATGACTTTCATTCATGAGTGCCTGTACTTAAGTTAAACTCCATCTTGTTTATTCACCATGACATCTGCATGGCTGGGGCCCAGACGATGCATTTTATGTGCTGTTAGCAGCATCAGGATTGTATGAGCCTGCCATACCATTCACCTTTTCACAATGAGCACAACTCATTGTAATAGCCACCAGTTAAGGCGCTTAGTCAGCATGGGAGTTTGAGTATATTACACTTCATGGATGGCCTCTGCCATCTTCATGGCCAAATGCAAGACTTGGCATGCCACATTGAAGAAAAAGTCGTCCCACTTGCACTTTGCTGGTCCACCTGCCATGACGCAGGCAGTGGTGGAGTGACTGAGAAGCTAGCTAAACTCAGTAAGGTGCTGGTGAGTCCAATGAAAGTTATGAAACAAGGAAAACTCTCTATCCCAGACTCAGAGCCTGTCAACCTCTTTGCACCCAAAGAGAGGGACAAAAAGCCACAGAAGACTTTGAGAAAGGGTGGAGTCAGTATCATCATGCACAAATCCTGCTCATTCATTCACATGTTACATTTTTAGTCAAAGGCCACTTCCAGTTCCATCATGCAAGGGTGTCAGAGCACATGGCCATCATTGTCAATGTTCTTGTTTGGTTATCATGCAGTATCAAGCATCCAACCAGGCCCCCCCAGTGGACCCTCAGCCTCAGCTGGGAGCTGGAAGTCAAACCAACATCCAAGTGCGTTCGCCATCTAGAGAAAGCTCCCACTCATAGCATCTGCTCCATGACACCCAGTGCCATCCCAAATGGCCAAGTGCCTTCCCATGCCCTCCTGACATTGATTCCCAATCATCTTGTGTCACATGCTCAACCCTCTGCAGATGCATGACTTGAGCACAGGGGATGGTGACATTTTCTTTCAATAGAACCCTTAGCCAGGCTCCAGGCCACTTCCTAACTCAAGCTCAAAGTCAAATCCCTGACCAATCCATCCGCTTCCCGACTCAAGCTCCAAGTCAGATCTCCAACCAACCCAACTGCTTCTTGACTCGAGCTCCAATTCAGATCCCAGTCACTGAGGTCCTGACTGAATGCAACAGTGTACCATGTTCTACTCATACTTGCCAGCATTCATGTTCAGTGATGCTCTCCACCAAGGAGATGGATGACTCAACAGAGACCCCATCTGAGACACGCCAGCGGTCTTCTTTCAGCAAGATGAACCAGATGATTGTATCTCACTTGCAACCAAGAATTGCTGAGTATGTCTTGTCTCAAGTCAATGTCCAGCCCACCAGTGTGGCTTTGCAGGATTTTGCCCACTCTGCACACAGTGCAGCACAATCTGGTAAGTCAATTATATGTATCATCCTGACCTTGCTAATCAACCAAAGTACTGAGTACTATTTTGAGTTATACAACAAGGACCATGATTTCGAAGGAGAAGAGGAAGGCTCAGACATCTGGGCCAAAGATGTCAATGAAATGGAAGAATCCATGTACCACATAAGCACTGATGCACATGGTATTAATGCTAAGTGCGGTAACTAGTCTTTGGATGGTCAAGTCAAGAAGCCAAGCAATGATGATGGCGACTAGAAGAAGGCAGAAGGTCTTGCTATCCAGTATGGGCGACCAGACTCGTGGATGAAGCTAGAAACTACCCTTGTATTGCGTAGAACTAGATGGAGAACTAACTAGTACATGGCATGTCTTATATACTGGTGGTACGGAGTATGGAATGGCAAAGGAGTGCCATTGGAGGAGGAAGAGCATCCAAGGATCGAGGAAGAGTGAAGCAGAATGAAAGGAACAAACAAAGTACATACATGGATAGGTCCTCGCATGCTACAAAGTCCGGGTGTAGGCATATATCAGTCATGCTGCCAGTCATGCTAGTGCTGTCAGTCATGACTGTAACACATGGGGAAGGTGATGAAGATGAATTTAATCTTGATGGCATTGGTAGCAGTGAAGACAAGGTGAAATTGGAGGAAGAATGGGCCTAAACAGAGGTAATGATCTCAAACTGCAAGCACCGAATCCAGGGTTGCTTTAATCATAATTAATGGCACTCCATGAGATATCACCAGGGATGATCTGTATGCTGACACCAAAGACATCAACTTGGATTTACATGGTGCCCATCTCGATATAATGGGATACAATCTGATTCCACCAAGGATGGGCATCTCCCTTGTGTCCAGTCATCCCCAGCTCGCACAGAATGTAAGTATTATTTATAAGCTATGAACATCACTGTACAACATTCAACCTACATTACAGGACAATGACAATTGTGGTTGACAGAGAACAAGGCAAGAATGGGATGCTTGCCAGCCTCACATCGAAGATGTAAGCATGACATCCTCACAAAGGTAAGCTCAGGTACTCACACTACAGGGCAATAACAATCATGGTTGAACAAGGCAGGAACAGATTGCTCGCCAGCCTCATGTTGAAGATGTAAGCATGACATCCTTGCAAAGGTACTCACATATTACAGGGAAATAATAACTGTGGTCAAGCAAGGCAAGAACCAGTTGCTTGCTGGCCTTGTGTCGAAAATGTAAGCATGACATTCTTGCAAAGGTATAGTTGGATACTCATGTATTACAGGGCAATAACAACTGTGGTTAAGCAAGGCGAGAACCAGTTACTTGCCGGCCTTCAAGGGCATTGAAGATGTAAGCATGATATAGTTGGATACTCACATATTACAGGGTAATAACAATTGTGGTCAGGCAAGGCAAGAAAGAACCAGTTGTTTGCCAGCCTTGCATTGAAGATGTAAGCACGACATCCTCACAAAATTGGATACTCACACTTCTTAGGTTAACACTGACAACAATGTTCTCTGATGCCATCATATGAAAAACTGTCCACCTTGCCCCCTCTAGAATGTGGCTGAGCCATGCCCAACAGCTTCAAATGGGAAACAGGGGACCCACTGCACAGGCCCTAGCTCCAAGGGAATGAAGCCAAGCCAACAGGACTAGTAATGCATCAGATCACTGGCAAAAGGGTCCAAAGAGAAAATATACTGCTAAATCCAAGTGCGATGATCCCACCCTCATTGAATTTTACCCTCAGATGTGTGCTGCGATGATAGATCTTCTGAAGCCATCAAATTCTTGACAATCCATTTCCTACCATGCAGGACACTGTCAGTGGCATCTGTCAAGAAGTCCTCGATAAGGCAATGAAGACTTTTGAAGCTGAAGGCCAAATGATCGAAGAGGGTATGGCGTCTATATTTTTGAAACACCATATTAACGAGAGTTATTAGGCTACTGGGAGAACCACAAAGACTCCATGGTGATTTGTGTTTGGAAGGATATTCACACCTTTCATAGTAAGGTTTGTAAGGTCAAGACATTGTTCCAATATAGTTTATAGTCCTACACAGCTCTGTACAGTGATCATCATAATCACTGTGGCATCACTATGAATCAGCTGTAGATAACTGTGGTGGGGTGTATAAGGGGGGACCTAGCTGTGAGGCTGTGAGTGACTGTGACCACTATACACAGCTGTGCAGGCATGGCCAGTGTGAAAGTGATTTACTGATGCAGGACTGACTACCAGAGGGTTGTATCTGTTAGCAGAGTTGGATGGTGCTGTTTCAAAGTTGCAGTATGCAGCACTCTGGTTGCTTCCCTACTTTGTGAGAATGATTTACTTACTAAGGGATTGCACAGATTGACACACAGACATTGTTATGGTACATGACAAACATGATGAATACAACTATCTACAACTATGGATGCCTCCAAGTCTTTCTTTTATGAAGCGATCATGCCTTTGGTAGTGGAAGCCTATGCTTCGAGTCCTTTGAGGTACCCCCTGCTTGAATAAATCTTTGATTTGAGTGTCAGGATTGCTTGCCTTGCGCTGTCGACCAGATCCGAGGGTGGAGCAGCCAGGCATTGGGCTTCGACTTCTTCCAGGGTGTTTCAGCTCTGTCCTCTGTAAACAAATCAAATGTGGAGGTGGAGTTGAGGAACAAGCATGACAGATCTTGTGCTGTAGGCTTAGATTGTGAAGGACCAGACAGAGACCTGAGCTGTGGAACAACAATGTGGGCTGTAGGATGCACTGATCCATCATCAGCCAAAGAACCAACACAAAAACTATCATGATGCCTGGTGCCTTCCCTTTTGCTTCTGTTATGGTCAGCATTGCTTGTCCTTCCTTCCCTCCTCTTTCGCTCGACTTATTACACTTGCTTTTCAATCTCGTGCACTGCTCACACATCTGCTTTGGCAGCCTGACGCATGTGCTTTCAGCTGCTCTTCTCACATTGCTCACATGGCAGCTTGTGTGTGATGTGTTCCAGGATAGCCATTGGCTGTGCTTCAACAAACTCCACTTCATTGTTGTCTGTTTCTTCCTCTTTGACGACCAGCAGCACTCACTATGAAATGAATCAGCTTCCTGTCCTATGCTACATTGATCCTGTCAAATTGTCAGAAGACATTGGAGAAGAAAAGGGATGAAACTCCAGCAGCATCAATGGTTTTGGAACAAGGGATCAAAATTACCTCCTTTGTAAGGCCATTGTCAACCATGATCATTAATAAGTCTTATCCAGCAGAGGGGGGTAAATTGGTGATAAGATCTACAGAGAGTTGTTTCAAAGGCAGGGAGAAAGAGGAAGCAATGGGAGCAAGTGGTAGACAAGTGGGATGAGTGATGACTTTGTTTTGCTGGCAAGTGGCACAGCCAGCAATGAACTTGTCGACAAAAGTAGCAAGTTCAGGCCACCAAAACTCATGTTCCAAGATGGCCTTGGTGCGGAAGCATCCTGCTTGGGGATTCATGGATAGAGAGGACAAGGAAGTGTCATGAGGTGGGAGAAACATAAAGTTGCTCTTTGAAGTATAAGTGACCATTGTCAAAGGTCCAATCTGAGAGGGAGAAGGTGAGGGAAGAAGGGGGAATCATCCTGTAGGCTCTGGATGGCTTTGAGAATGAGGGGTCTGAGGATGAAGAGGATTTGATATGGCAAGGGTGAAGGGCATTGATTACCACTAGTTGTTCAGGACAGATTGCAGCATCCACATTGTCAGCAATGGTGTCAATGTGATCTTGGCAGGAGAAAGCATCAGCAGGGGCCATTTATCCTGCCATTGGATATTGAAGTCCTGCAAGAATAGAGACCATCTGGCTGTCAGCAAGATAGTTTTTGGGAATCTTTGACATAAGAAAGGTTTTTATGGTCAGTGATGACCATGATAGGAAAAGAGGTGGCTTGGAGATATTGATGCCATTTTCCAAGGGCCAGGATGAGAGCAAGAAGTTCCCCATCCTAGATGTCATAGTTTCATTCTATGGAGGAGAAGGTGCAAGAGAAGCATGTACAGGGGTGGAGGTCTTCATTGGTGTCAGCCTAGAGAAGGACAGCTCTGGCTGTGAGGAGGAAGCTGTCAGTCATAATGGAGAAGAGTTTGGTTACATCAGGGATTTGGAGTACAGGGGCAAAGGAGAAAGCTTGTTTCAGGGTATCAAAGGCACATTGTTGGAGAAGAGTTCAAGCCCATGGTTCTCCCTTTCAGATGAGGAGGTTGAGGGGGGCAACAACATTGGAGAAGTTGGGAATAAACTTCCTGTAGAAGTTTGTGAATCTAATGGCTTTAACTGAAGTGGGGGGTTTCCGATCATGAATGGTGTTGAGTTTCTTCATATCCATCTCAACTTTCCCTTGTCCAATGATCATTCCTAGAAATTCCCTTCTAGGAGTGTCAAAGACACATTGGAGGGTTTGAGAGAAAGATCATATTCTCAAAGACAAGTGAGGACACACATATATTGGCTTGTTCATGATGGAGGGAAAGATTGTCTTTGGTATGGATGCCAAGGTCGGTCATCCATATAGATCTTGAGTCAGCTCTCAGTGACCATGTCAGCAAAGATGTAGTTCATGAATGCTTGCAATGTGAGGGGAGCATTGCGGAAACCAAAGAACATGACAGTAGATTCAAAAAGACCTGAGGGAGTGATGAAGGCTGCTTTCCATTGGTCTTCAGGATGGATGTGGATGTTGTTGTTATACTCCCATCAGATTTCAAACTTGGTGAATAAGGTGGAGTCCTTCATGTCAGAGGGATGAGAGGTAAAGGGTAGGCATTTCGGATGATGTGGGAGTTCAGGTAGCAATAGTCCTGACATGGGTGAAGGGATCCGTCCTTCTTTGGTACAAAGAAGAATGGGGAGGCTTGTGGGCATTTTGAGGGTATAATTTGGCTGGTTTTCAGATGTTTGGAGATGAACTGTTGACAGGTAGTGTTTAAAAGTCTGGTTAGGTCCGGTTTTTTGACTTGATTTGGCATAACTGAACCATAACCAGTTATGGGAACTTCAAAATAGGGTCATACACTGTAACCAGTTTTTTGTGGTTATGGATTTTTCCAGATTGGCCATAACCTTAACTGTAACTGATTGTAACTGCAAATTAGTTGCGACCAGTTATGGTCCAGTTAGATTTCAGTTATTTTGCAGTTATCTGATTGGACTACAAAATGCTATTGATAGATCTCCATTTCAGCAGGATTTAGCAGATATACTTTGGCGAGTTTTGGGGTGAACAAGGGTAGAAGGTCAATGATGTGATCATAGAAACATAATGGAGGGAGTTGGTCATGGGTTTTCTCAGAGAAAACATCTGTGAAAGAACTGCACTAGTCTAGGATAGATTGTTCCTTGGATGCATCCTGTTGGGCAATCTGGATAAAAATGGTGGTTTTTCTAATGGATTCTCCTTGGAGCCATGCTTCTCATCATCATATTAATCTCTTGAAGGTTTTGACATCAGCATCTATCCAAGCCAATGAAGAAGGTATCTCTGGTGAATGTGGTCATAGTTGTCTATTTATGGAGAGCAAGGAATGGTCATTGTATGGGAGATCCAATTGATCTTCAGATTCTACTTGTGTAGCCAGGGCATTTCTAGAATGATCTGGCATCTGCCTAGACTGAGAACCATGAGGTTGAGGGTCTCTGAGGAGTTGGGAAAGAGTATGTTAGTGTATGCATTCTAGAGCATGGTTTCTTTGGTGTTATGAGTTCTATCAACATTGTATGCAGCAACAATAGGTTTTGGAAGATGGAGTAAAGGGAAGTTGGTGAGGGTTAGAAAACCAGTGTCAATGAAGTTTCCTGTACCTCCACAGTCAATGAGGGCAGTGCTTTTGATGGTTTGGTTGCCTGAGGACAGAGAGACAGTGATGCGAAAGGATCTCTCATTGGGTAGTACTAGAAGTACATGGGCAATGTCTTGGGAAGAAGACATCAAGGTGACTTCCCAGTTCAAAAATCTGAGTTACAGGTGAGCGCTACAGAGACTTCCTCAACAGGATCTTCATAGCAGAGTTTCATGATTTAAAGGACTTCTTTGTCATTCTTGCCCTGCGTTTTCAAGCTTTGGACATAGATTTCCAAAGTGGAAAGGAAAGGAGGTGTGGGAGTGGAGGCAGGGACAACATTTGTAGTGGTTTCAGCAGTGTGGACTTTTTGATTGAAAGGGGAGGGTCATTAAGGAGTGGTTCCAGATGAACAACATTGGGTGGCATTGTGACCAGATTTCCTACATTGGAAACATAAACCTTCTCTGATGCATTTAGCTTGTTCTATGGGTGAGAGTTTTCTGAGGCAGACAACATCAATGTCCATGGCATTGGGGTCTTGAAAGAGATGATGATTGGCAAGCAAGGAGGCAGTCTGCTGTCCCTTCAGAGCAGCAATGTGCATCTTCTGGGTATGAAATGTTTTGGCCTGTTCCATCCACTTGTTAATGTTAGTAGGAATGGTTGTCATGGAGAGGATCATGGTGACAATTTGCTGGTCAAGTCCAAGGGAGAATTGGTCAACAAGGACGTTCTGGTCGGTGATTCCAGCTTTGGCTGAGAGATTTTGGAAGTTGGTGATATATCTTTAAAACCCATCATCAGTGGTTCTACTGGGGGAGTGGAAGCTCCTTCAGGTGATGGCTTTTTACATTGTGGAGGTAGAAGGTGGTCTCAAAATCAGTGACCAGCTTGTTGAAGGTTTTATCAGTGGAAGGGAGAGTGGTGTCAGACATCAGGATTGTCATACCACATCTCAGAGAAGGGGACCACTTGTCCCTTGCTCATTTTGTTGAGAGTGGTCATGATTGTAGTTTGAACATTTTGGTGAGAATATCAGATGATCTAAGGGCAATGTATGTGTTATGAGGGGGGCCAAGGTGGGCAGTTGAGTGGAGATATTGCCAGCATGAAACCTGTAGGGTAGTGAGCTAGATGATGTACAATCAATGTGTTGTACAATGATGAAGTTCAATTTAGTGTGTACAGTCAACACTTTGATAATTAAGCACAGTCTGACAGCAGCAACCATAGTCTGTTACAGTTTGTTAGTTCACAGTAGTTCAGTCTTTTTTTTTCTTTCTTGAACACTTAAGGGAATCAGAAATGGTATTATAGTTGAACATTGAGAAACAGAACATGGCATGAACTTAGAACAACAATGATGGCACATAGTGGTCTACTACACCTCAGGTGATGCCTGACTGTAAGATTGAGGACACCATGATTTTTCATGAAGCATATACAAGAATTATAATCAATATTAATACTTGATATTGAAGCCTGATGGTGACACTTGTGCAAGGAACCTTCGCAAAGAATACCTCCATTTGTTTGAATGGACTTATGAATGGACCCAAGACTCAGCCATATTGAACCTCCTTTGCATTTCTGTGAGACAACATTTATAGAGAGTGCTGAGGGCTGTGGTCTCATCTAGCTGTGCCTGTGCTAGATTCTTCTCAGATCAACAGACCGCCAACTGAGTTTTGCAACCTCAATGATGAGAAATTCATCATACTTGGAATTAAGTTGTACTGCCTGATGACATACCACAGTCATTCCAACTTCATTTGGGCGAAAATTGTGCCACAGGCTGTATCCTGTTTGTGGGTCCCAGGCAACAAGGCTGTTAATATATAGTTAACTTGTTCTAGTGTCATAAGGTCCTGGCTCCAGTGGAAATCATGCCTGGATGTTATAGGTGTATGCTGTTGAAAGGAAGTAGCAGGTGCCAAACCACCTCAAAGGTACGCATGTAGCCTTCTTCTTGAGCTTCAGTTATCTAAGTTGGACCAAGCATTCATAAATTCATGAATCATGTAGATTGACAGGTGTACTTACCATTGCCTCGAGTGAATTCATGAATTCCATATCATTAAAAGCGGTGGTATCCCACCCATTTCTGATTGGCATGTGGACTACATGAGTATCAGCATCAAGGAAAACTTGAATGCAGGAGAACTTTTGATTTGCTTACCACTTTCCAGATTCCAAGTAGGGTCAACAATGGTTAAGGATTCTATCGCTTGATTTATTAGGGTGATGGTGAGGGCTTGCAGACAAGCATTGGTGGTGCCATGCCAGGAGTACAGAGACATCCATATCAGGCTATTGAAATATTTGGTAGTTGTCCACTGACTAAACACATTACATGCATATCTTGAGTCTTTTTCCTAAGATGTTGCTTCTATGTGAGTAGTGGAGTTGTAAATTCACTGGATGTTGGTCCAAGTATAGCATTCCAGAGAAGGGTCCCAGCATAAGAAAGGACAGGGATAGACTTCCATGTAATGATTCAAGGTCCAGTTAAAGACCACAAAAAAGACTGTTAACCAAACCAGACTGATGTTACCAGCATTCACCATGATGAGTTGACAGCAAGAGCATGATTATGTACATACATGGGAAGCTGGCAATGATCAGCATCCACTATGATAAATTGACAGTGGAAGCACAATGTACAACAGGCATGGGGGACTGGCAATCATGATGACCAGTATCAGCATCCATTGTCATCTTGCTTGCAAGGTCATTGACATGTTGGCTTCCAATGAAATCTGACCACATGTACAAATCTATTATGTAATATTTCCATTTGCAGAGAAAAGGTTTCTGACTTTTCTGCTCTTACCTGATGTTAATTAAGTAGGGTGTTGACTTCATCTACATTATGATGGCAGATTTATGTTATAAGGGTCTAAGTTTTCTGCTGTCAAATTCTTATCTTATTTTGACTACTAGAAATTATAAATGCTTGTTTTTTTCTCTCAGTGCCTCACATTCATTGAAGACATATAATGATATTCCAGCTCAAAGGCAATATGAAAGCATGTAGAACTGCAGCCAAGCTATTTGCAAAGGTCAGTATAATACAAGACTGCTTATGATTGATCCACATACTTTACTATTTGTGAATCAAGGATGATTCAAGTTATACCATCTCAACTCACTTGTTAGCTTGCAACACTTATTCTTCTATATTACATCCATATAATGATGTGTGGAAGAGGTGGTCAAGCTGGTGACAGAACACCTTTCCAAATTTGGCAAATTTGTGAGGTCATCCTGTAGGGGTGGTAAAAGTAGTACCATACTATGGCCCCATCTAGCATAGTGTTGCTGTTGAGAAAGCCTTCATGACTCAAACCAAGATTCACAGGCCAGGCATGTCTGGTACAGTTGTGCATTGGCAGCCAAAGGAATTTTCATCTCACAAATTACCTTGCTTTTCAAGCAGGGTTTCTCCTTACCCTTAATTCACACACTATGGAACTATTTTGTAGTAAATCCATATCAAACATTCATGATTCCTATTAGTGGGATGTATATATGTACTACATTAATGGGGCTATCCAGCCACCAAGAAAGTGAAAGATCTGACTCAGATGTGCCTGAGATGTAAGCATTTTAAAGCCTTAAAGAAGGAAATCTATATATTAAGCCAATATGGGTGAAATAAATTCAGAAAAATCAGGAAAAATCAGGGGAAATAAAGGGAAGTACTACTAGATAGGGGGTGGCTGTAGAGACCTGTCAGGACTGGTTATAGCCAGTTTATTGGTCCTTTGATTTTTGAAAAATCAAAAGACCAAGACCAATGAAGATCAAGACCATTTAGGACTGATTTTCTGGTCCTAACTGGTCTTGGTCTGGATGGTTCTGGTCTTTTTGCAGTCCCTAGAACTGGACCTTCAATCACTAGACCTTTGCATGCAGACATCAATAATGCAATGTTCATCTAACTTTTTGTACCTTCTCTAAACCAAGTGCATTCTGTTGCTTATCTATGTGATCACAGCATTGTCCTTCCATTTCATATTGTCATCATTGTGGTCTTTCTGTTGTGACATTCATGGCCTTACCACCCTATGTGCTACTAGCTTGCACCACATCATCATTGTTGTTTTGTTCATGTGCCCAAAACCATTAATGTAATAAACTCTATGAATGCAGGTCTGAAGATGCTGGGTGAAATTTTGTAATTGCTTTTGCATTCTGACCAGTTATCAGAAGAGCATGAAACCATAATGCCTTTTGACTGGATATTGGCTACATCATCTTGTATAAATATTTAGTACACAAAGTATATGATGATGCCATTGTCATTAATTCCATCAACATCAGCCCAATGACCATGCAATATAACTCAAAGCATGCTTAGACTTGGATTGGTCCAGTTCAAAAACCATTACCATTTTTATATTGAATATAGCTTGTTTGAATGCTCATTTGGATATATTGTTTCCTTCATGAGCAAGCTGACCCTTGTCTATAGTGTTTTAAAGTCCAAAGTGGTCTTTTGGTCTGGTCCTAGGGCTTCCAGGATCTCATGGCAACTAGTTGTAGTTCAGTTGCCTCATTTGGAGCCCAAAAAACTGGACTGGCCTGGACTTTTAAAACTACTTGTCTGTACAGAGTTACATAGAATTATATAGTCTACAGCAAGGTACATACCTAGTAATGCAGAGACACATAGAGCCATACAATCTCAGTCTCACTGGACAGGCTGTACAGACCTCTCCCAGACCTCAGCACTTGTAGGATACTTTCTATACATCACAAATAAAATAAATGAAATGAAGTTATATTAAGTGTAGCTAATACACTGTGGATGTAGTAGACTAGTAATAACAAGGAGAGATGAATGGGTGGGGAGGGCATGAACAGGTTGGATGAACAAACAAGCAGATTGGATGCATGAACAGGCTGGGGAGGGCAAACAAGCTGGAAAGGTAAATGTGTATGTGTTAATATTGTCTGTCCTCACTATTCCTGTCCTCATTGTTGTCTGTTCTAGCCATCTCCATCCTCATTGTTGTGGTCTTTGTCATCTGCATCCCAATTGTCCTTGTGATCTCTATTCCTGTCATCACCATCCTTGTTGCCACTGTTCTCATTGTCCCTATTGTTATTGTTATTATCTGTTCTTGCTGTTGCTGTCCTCATTTTTGTTGTCTTCACTGTCATCTCCACTATTGTCATCATCATTCCTGTTCTCATCATTACCATCCTTTCCTGTTGACATTCTTGTTGTTCCTACTATTGTCACCATCTGTAGTGTTTAAAAGCCTGGTTTGGTCTGGTCGTCTGGCGATTTCTGGCATAACTGGACTGTAACTGGTCCTAAACTATTAGTCTTGATCAGTTTTCAAGATTGGTTAGAACTGGTCTTTTGAAGATCAGTGTGGCACACTTCTGCAGCACACTTTCACACTTTGTACTATATATATGAAATGTAGAAAGGACTCCTGGATTTCAATCCATTCTTTATTCAAGAGATTTAACCACAATATGACCAAGAAATGGGTGATTTACAGCAATATGTCATATTGATCTATGTATATTCCATTATTTTGTAGTAAATGCATGGCAAACATTCATGATTCCTATTAGTGGGATATAATATACTACATTGATTGGGATATCCAGCCACAAAGAAAGTGAAAGATTCAACTCAAATGTGCCTGAGATATAAGCATTTTAAGATTTTAGAGGAGAAAATCTATATATCAAGCCAATATGGATGAAATAAATTCAGAAAAATCAAGGGAAATGGGGGAAAGTACTACTAGATAGGGGGTGGCTGTAGAAACCAGTTAGGACTGGTTATAATTGGTTTTTCAGACCAAAACCAAGACCAATAAAGACCAAGACCATTTAGGACTGATTTTCTGGTCCTAACTGATCTTGGTCAGGTCTAGTCCTGGTCTTTTTGCAGTCCCTAGAATTGGACCTTCAATTACTAGCCATCTGTCCTTGACATCATTATTATCACTATTGTCATCACTCCCATTCTTATCATTAGTGATTGAAGGTCCAGTCATAGGAACTGAAAAAAGACCGGGACCAGACTGGACCAAGACCATTTAGGACTGGGAAATCAGTCCTAAATGGTCTTGGTCTTTGTTGGTCTTGGTCTTGGTAAATCAAAGGACCAATAAAAAACCAATTATAACTGGTCCTAACCAGTCTCTACAAGCCACCCCCTACTAGTAGTACTTCCCCCCATTTCCTCTGATTTTTCTGAATTTATTTCATCCATATTGGTTTAATATATAGATTTCCTCCTCTAAGATCTTAAAATGCTTATATCTCAGGCACATCTGAGTTGGATCTTTCACTTTCTTGGCAGCTGGATAGCCCAATTAATATATTATATTACATCCCACTAATAGAAATCATGAATGTTTGATATGCATTCACTACAAAATAATGGAATATACATAGATCAATATGACATATTGCTGTAAATCACCCATTTCTTGGTCATATTGTGGTTAAATCTCTTGAATAAAGAATGGATTGAAATCCAGGAGTCCTTTCTACATTTCATATATATAGTACAAAGTGTGAAAGTGTGCTGCAGAAGTGTGCCACACTGATCTTCAAAAGACCAGTTCTAACCAATCTTGAAAACTGATCAAGACTAATAGTTTAGGACCAGTTACAGTCTGGTTATGCTAGAAATTGCCAAAAGATCAGACCAAACTATATAGATCAATATGACATGCTGTTGTAAATCACTTATATCATGGTTAGATCTTGGTCGAACCTCTTGACTAAGGGATGGATGGAAAGCTAGGAGCCCTCCCTACATTCCATATGTATAGTATAAAGCATGAAAGTGTGCTGCAGATGTGTGCCACACTGATCTTTAAAAGACTGGACCTAAACTGGTCCTAAAAACTGATCAAGACTGTTTAGAACCAGTTACAGTCTGGTTATGCTAGAAATTGCCAAAAGATCAGACCAAACCTGACTTTTAAACACTACTCATCATTCTCATTGCTGTCCCCATCATCTCCATTGTTGTTGTTGTTGTTGTTGTTGTCATTGCCATCCTCATCTATGCTTATCATCCCTGTCTTTTCTCTGTTCTCATTGTTGCTGTCCCCATTCCCATGTTGCCATCATTGTGCAGTGGGGGTGGCAAATGGGCATGCAGCAGGAGTGATGAACAGGTGAGGGGCTATGGTGGGATGGCAATGGTAGGGACAGTGAACAGGTGTGCATGCACCATGCTCATGGGGTGTGTATGTGCAACATGTGGTGGGGGTGTCAAATGGGCAAGAGGCCATGGCATGCAACAGGATATGCATGTGATGCAGTGAGAATGGCAAACTTATGCAATGATGGTGACTAATGGTTAAGAGGGTGTGCAAGCTAGGGGTGTGCATGCAACATGTTGGAGATGGCGAATGGTGTGTGATGGGGCATGTATATGATAGGTGGGTGGTATTTCTGTGGATGTGGTATGAATGAGATGTGGCATGACTTACTTTTTTTTAATGAGGGCTGGTGGTGAACAGGTAAACAGGTGCAGTGTACAACAGGGTATGCATGTGATAGGTGGGGTGGCATTCCTGTGGGGTGTGGTATGAGCAAGGTGCAGTGTGACTGACTGATCTTTTTTTTTTGTAAGGGCTGGTGAGCTACAGCTGAGGTAGTCACAGTGAAGAATGCAATTGTAGTTGTAGCAACAATAAAGTGTGACATGGCTCAATTTGGAAGTCACGTGCTCTTGCATCTGCATATGAAATCCTTCCAAGTCCAAGCATTAGAACAAACTAGCTACACTTTCCTACATTTTTAGTACATTTTTATACACTGTTTGTGTAAACTCTTACTACACTTTTCATACCCTTTTAGTACACTTTTTTGTACACTTTTTTTGTATACTTTTACTATACTTTTCATGCACTTTTTTAGTACACTTTTTTATACACTTTTTTGGTATGCTCTTACTACACTTTTTATACACTTTTACACATAGTGGTAATGCTAGGTCTGTACAGGTCTGTTCCATCTGTTGTGTCTATGTGCATTGGGAAAAGATTACTAATCATTCAAGGGAGTTGGAAAGACATAGCCATAATGTCTATGTAGGCTGTAACAGACCCTTATAGGATGTTGTATTCTGGGAGCTTTGTAGCCTAAAAAGGCTGGTTTGCTGATGTTATGGTGGCTGGCAAACCCATCTGTCCTACATATAGAGCATTCATGGTATGGTGAGCAGGTGGTGAGAAATAGGAGGTGATGCCTTTTATTTGGCCTGTCCTTTGCTCTGCATCCAATTGCTTGGCTTTGACAGTCGATCCAAAAGCTCAGAAGCATGACTGGAACTATCATGTTACTCCAGTTCAGTTTGTAGAGAATGGCACAACCTTGCAATTCACAATGAGTGAGGGGAAATTGCATTATCCTTTTCAAGACTGTCACTACACAGCAAACAGAAGAGACTGATAAATACATGTGATTTTAGCACAAGCTTGATGGGGTGGAACTTTTCAAACCCATGTCCAGTAAGCTTTCACTGGAACTATGAACTGGTTAGCAACTCACAGCCTCCTTATGATGCATAGTGGAGATTGAAGTTGATCTGACTTACATGTTATCCAAGAGGGTTAAAGAAGGGTTTGCTGTTAATGATCATGCCAAAACATCAGTCAGCTACAAGCCACTGGATTTCCATGAAAATAAAGGTAAGTTGCTTTATTTACTGAGATTTGATTTTGCTTGTAATATTTACCTATGATGCAATATATGGAAAGAAGCTTTGTGTCAACTGTTGGCATGTTGTCAAGTATGGCTGGACTCCAAGACTGACTCCCTAGAATGAGGAAGGATGTTGGACAACATTGGTGTTTGGTTTCACAAAGATTTGAAGATCTTTATTTGCAGGGCTTGCGACATTTGCCTAACATCCAAGATGATGATAGGGCATTGCCATGCCAAGCACAGCATCATCCTCCTTTCTACAATTGAAGTTATTCTATATTTCACCAAAAAGCATGATGTCTATGAGAAGCCTTTGGATGTACTCCTTCTGCTTCCTGGTGGTCCACCAGTGCAGGGCTTGCAAGCTCTTGTGGACAGATATCCATCCTGGATCTCCATTATTGCTAGTATTTTACAATTTAGTTAAGAACTGATAAAAAAACCAGCAACTAAACTGGACCAACATTGGACTGTGATTGCTAATTGCATGAATTCAAAGTATTTATTAGTTCAGTTGCTCTAACATTTAAAAGAATAATAAACCAATTGCAAACCAGTTGCTTTGTTTTTCTCATACATAGCTATATATTATAATATTTATGATAATTGGTTT
>JBBPMW010000001.1:53743-88196 GCA_038090535.1 Tylopilus alboater | reverse complement strand
ATGCTTCGGCCTCCTCGCCTAGTGCGGCCAGGAGCTCTTCGTCGTTTAAGAATAGCTTGTCGTATTCATCCTGGCTCTCTTGGCTCTCGACGTTATGGACAACAGGGGGTGGCGGTGGTTGAACAGCTGGCAGTGCCTTCGTCCGAGCATCGAGAAAGGACTGTACGAGGAGCCGGATCTCGACTCCCGTTTGTTGGATCGTAACCAGGTCGGTTCGAGGGTTGAACAACCGAGTTACCCAAGCTAACCCAACATCAGCTACGCAAGGAGTGAATCAAAGGGCACTCACGACCGTCCAAAAGGGCTGGGTCCGGGTACTCTGCACGGCCTTGTCCCTTGTCCAATGATGGTGTCTCAATCACTCGCCTCACCGATCCAATTAGTAACTGAATCAAAGTCGTGGTAGGCTTCCTCCCGACGGCACCCGCTTCTCTTTCCTTGTACTCGTCCATGAGTACATCTGCCATCTCCCCCAGCCATCCCAGCACTTCTTCCAGCCCTCCAACAATTTTGTGATGCCTGACAATCATCGCGAAATTCATCATTCCGTATATGCACGCCACTCTCGAGTGATCATCCGCATCCTTGAAGCTCACGCATCGCCTCGCCTGGCCGATGCGGAACTTGACGTTCGAAGGCGTAGGATCGAGATGTACAGCGATGACCATTGCGCTAAAACGGTTGACAAGCATGGAGAGGGAGTGTGTAGAGGGAGGAGCGGAGCGGGAAAAGGGAACAGGACTGACGGGGACGGCCATTTGAAGCAGTTTCTTGATATGCGCCAAGCGTTGCTTTGCGTCCAGTTCGAGACTCGCATTCAGCAGGTAAACAGCCTGCACCACCATCTTCAGGAATATCTCGAAAACGGAGTCGTGCGCGTCCCGCTTGGATAGCAGCTCCAGATCACCATTCTCGAGAAAGCCCATGGGAGCCGAGCGTTCGTTGAGGAGATTGGCAAAGTTGCGGGATCGAAAGATCTCTTGGAGAGACTTGAACATGACGATCCCATCGTCGAGACGCCATCCCCATTGACACCATAAAAGAAAACACCTAGAGACAACGCAGGATACGTAGTCATCTCGTTTCTTCAAGGCACGCTGTGGGAGTTGACGCTCCTTCTCCGGATTGGAAGTCAATACGATCTTCTTGAGAGCAGCAGCCACGAGCTCCCAAGCTGCCGGAAGCCGGAAAACGGAGGTCGACAATCCGTGAACGGAGAATTGCGAGATAGCGCAGAGGCTGAAGATCGTGCGCCACATATCTTCGCTTGCCTCTGCACCGGTGGGGGAGGATTCGGGGTGCAGGTCGGCAAGCAAGCGCCAAAACGGGTGACCAGGTGCTGCCTCAGTGGCGATTTCGAAGTTTGAGACTAGGTGTATGAGGCATACCCACAACTCAGCAGCTCGATGAGGTAACGAACCAACATCCACGTCGGCTTCCAATGCATGAAAAGTAGCGAAAGCCGGCTGCAAGTCGACACCCAGCAAACGTTGTGTGAGCTGTTTCGCCGACCGAGCGAGGTGTCCGTTTTCTACCGATCCTCGCCTGTACTTGACACCGGCCGCAAGGCGGACGGAAAGCTCCACAACGAACCAATAGGCAGTCAATGAAAAGGTGCTTGTCTCAAGCGACTCCAGGGCAAGTAGCAACCCATCCGAGTATTCTCGCAGTGCCACCTCCAGAGCGACAAATTCTTGGTCTTCTGCATGGACCGCGAGCCACGAAAGAAGTTGACTGGAAGCGCGTGTCACAGATTCCCACTCCTTCATCGTGCTCAAATCATCGACCCCGGAGTCGCGCAACGCACTAGCGAGACGATCGAATAGTGGACCGAGCAGTGCACTGAAAACTGCCGCGGACGTAGTGGGTCCCATCTCGAGTCCCTGCATATTGCAAGACATTGGTGGTGCGACCTCCGATTTCCCTGAAATGACTGAAATGAGCTGATGAAGGAGGCCCTTTTCGATGTACGACGAAGTCCCGAACTTGACCCCGGAAGGAAGGGGAGTAATGTTCATATCGATGACAATATGACGGTGAACTGATGCAAAAGGTTCATCTTCACGCTGGAAGTAAAATGGAAGCGGGAGTTCATCCTGTGTTCGGGGAGATATCCGACGGTATAAGCGAGGTCGAGGAGCGGCCGGAGAACTTGTCGGATTTGCAACGGGCTGGCGAGCTGGAGAGACAGGTTTGTTCCACCTCTCTACTTCAGCTCTCCATCCCGGATCCAGGGCCCGCCTGAATTCGTTGTCATCGTTCTCGATTACCAGCGCGGTCCGGCTTGACTTGCCAGCCCGATGGCTCGACGTGATACGTGTTGCATCATGGTGAACGCTGTAAACTGAGCCCTGATTGGTTCTGGATTGCCGTTTCCGTTTCTTTTTCCGTTTCTTGCCATCCTCGACTGTATCATGGTCGAGTTGTACAGTCCGGTCCCGGTGTTCCGAACTATGCTTTGTCGACGAGGTCGTGTTCGAACTGGTATTAGCCCTAACGAAAGGCAAGCGAGTCTGGTGGCGTTCTCCATAGCGTCTGGCGCCACTTGTAACAATATTCAGCCTTGGTACTCCAGATCCGCGAGACTTGCGCGACCCTGCCGGTTGTTTACTCTTGGACTTCGGCCGGCTAGGTCCTCTCGTCCGACTCAACATCCAGTTGATCAGACTTCTCTCGCGCGCTGGCCCTTTTGGGGGACGGTCGAAGAGCGATCGGTGAATTTTCTCATCGTCATTGCTCTCACTTTCAGAGTCTTCTGAAGAAGATCCTGGAATGGAGCTGTCGCTGAGGGAAATAACGTCGTCCTCCTGTTTGAGTCTCGGCGAGACGTGTCGTGTCCGCGTAACCTTAACGGCCGGTAGCACATCAGAAAACAATTCCAGAGCACCGAGATCGGCGTCGTTCCCGTCATCATTGTACACCTCCGCGGGGGGTTCCACGTCCGAACTTTCTGGGTCTCCTCTGACTTCCACGTCCCTATACCGTCCCTTCCGAACCCTTGCAAGCCCCGGTATCAACCTAACTTCCTCCGCTTCACTCCCTGATGATTCTACTGCAACCCTAGCACGCGGAGGTGGCGGGCACGCAGTCTTGGTAACCCCGAGCTGTCGCGCGATCATTGCAGCTGGCATCATATGCTTTAGCGCGCGAAGACGTTTCCTGTCTCTGGAATTCATATCAAACGTGGATGACTGGTCCGATTCCGAGTCCATTCCAGACACATTCGACGGTAGAGCATTGTCACCAGAGGTGGTTGGGGGTCCAGAGGGACTTGGCGGGGCAGAATGAGTAACAGAGTGATCAACCGGCGAGAGATTGCGCGGGAAAGGCATGTCATAGTCATCGAATCGGTAGGAGTCTTCTTGTTGCAGATAAACACTGAAATCAGGTGATCGGAGAGGATTCGAACTAGAAGTTGGGGAATGGGAAGACGCTCGAAACAGCGCGGAGGGTCTCAAAGGTGATCTTGAGGGGGATGGGGTGCATGCAGCTATCGCAGGCTCCGAGTGGGCTCGAGGGAATAGAGATGGGGAAGGCGACGGTTCCTGTACGACAACCAGATTTTAGGACGACGAAGTGTTGTATAAGAAGACTTACAGGAGAAACTCGTTCAGGGAAATGTACGGATACATGCTCGGCGTCCCCGTGAACTGGAAAAGGTTTTGGTCTCCGCTTCGTCGCTTTCTTGGTCTCTGTCTGGGCCTGGCGAGCCTCTGCGGCAGCTTTCCTAGCTTCAGCTCTGGCTAGTGCCTCTGCTTTCTCCCGTTCCCTCCGAATCTTCTGCGCCAATTTTCGGATCTCATTGTCATCCTCATCACTGCCTGACAGCCCCTTCAAGGCTTCAGGTAACCAACCACCCTCCGCCTGTCTTGTCTCCTGCCCTTGATCATCTTCCCCAGCCATATCGCGTCGGTCGAAATTCTGCACCCTCCTTCCCCTTCTCCTACCACTTCCATCTTCTATATCCACATAGTCGCCATCCTCGTCCGGATTATCATTGAAAAATATGGATCCATCTTGTGTCCCATCGTCACCTACCCCGCCGGGACCAGGGCGACGCCGTGGGCTGCGGAATTTGACGATAGCTTCAGGGTGCGACTTCAGTTGTCGTTTGTACAACAACTTGTCATAGGCATATGGATTCAACTGCCGAGCTTCTCGACGACGCAGCGAATAACGACTAAATTGCTGTGGATCTTCCGGGATCTCTACGGGGGGTGAAGGGATACGGGGAGGAATAGCTGGTGGAACACTGGACCGGGACGGAAAGATGTCTGGGGACTGGGGACGACGAGGGGAGAGAAGCTGAAGCGGATCTGGCGATGAGGGCATCTGCGCAAGAGCCGGAGATGAAATGGGTGTTAAAGGTGACGAAGCCGGCAAGAGCAACTTCCGTCTTCCAGAACTAGATTGATCATGTGAACGCTGTGAGGAGGTTTGAGGAGGGGTTGTAGGGCGGCGGCGAGGGGAAGAGAATTGGGAATAATGATCGGTGAATATGGAAAGCGAACGCGAGATGGAATGTGAGGGTCGCTGGGAAGGTGACTCCATGCTTTGCGGCCCAGCTTGGCTGGTGGCGTCAGGGGAAGTATGCTCCGCTGAGGGACGGCTCGGGGAAGAGAATAGAGAATGCCAATCAGAGTGAGGCGAGAAGTCGCGAGGAGGAAACGAGACTGATGGCTGTCCGCCATCATCACCCACGAGCATACCTTCCGGGGAGTGTTGCGAAGGTGAACCCGGAATGGGAGCCACCATCGGAGGGCCATTGCTCAGCAAAGAGGCATCAGCAGTGATAGAGTAAGCGGAGCCAGGCGAGACTAAGCCCGCATTGTGAGCCATCTTCGAGAGGACATCAACGTGAGATGGAGACCGTGGAGGGTATCATACCTTGATACGTTTTCGAGGTGATGGACTCTCTACTTCATGGTCACTGAACCGATCGTGGCGTGTTATCAATGTAAAGAGAGAGTCCGAACGCTGCTGATGGACTGTTTCTGTGGTATCACTTTGTGGAGACGCGAAAACGCCTGCACGAAGGGCATTCACTGGTGTCGAGACTGGGTTGGCCCAGCGATCAACAACTTCGGAGACAGCGAAAACTTCACGCTCCTCGACATCAGACGTGTCAACGACATCGGGGCTTTCCATCAAAACTAGGACTTGGCAAGATGTAAGGCGAACGCGATGGATCCCGTGTCACGTGTCCGCGACGCGCTCTTAAGTGTTCCCGCTAACTGCCATCTCGAAGATGGTTTGTACATGTTTATCTACACGGAATCTTACTCCAACTTCTGAACCACACGAGGCTCGAGCATGTTGATACAACCGCGATATAGATGACCCGTAGCGGGTTTTGCCACGGACGTGGCCCTTTCTGGGTTATATGGGCAATGCGGAATCTGCGGATCATCTGGGGAATTTACGAATGTTGGGTGTTCACAATTCGATCCTACTCAACGGAGCACAAGGCCTGCGGAGATACGCCAGGGGTCGCAGGCAAGTTCCTAGTATGACAGTAGCGCCGAGTTGGTGTCACTGAAATCAGTAGCATCACTGACTGTCGTACTTACGGGGATATAGCCTGGACGTCGACGGGTAGTTATATGACGAGTTCGCGAAGTTACGCTGTCGTCGATTGCATTTTACGGTGTAGCGTACTGCATAGAACCCGAATTGAATACGGTCAACATACACCCTTCGATACAACAAGACCAGGTCAAATGTACTCTGACAAATTAGTACAGCAATCCTAGTACACATCGGAGGTTCAAGCAACTTTTGACTGCAACAGAGGGTGTCACTACGTTGTGCATGCATGGATATATGTGCAATACCCGGGGATACAAGGGAAAGAAGGAAAAAAGCAGACTGTGAAGATGCTGTTAGTGGGTGGGAAATCGATCATGGAGATGGGATGGGTGGCGACAAAAAAAATACAACTTGAAAGTGAACTTCAGATGTTCAAAGCCGGAGCGGAAGTAGGTGAGCTAAAAAACGTGCGTTGCGCTGATGCATTGCCCCGAGATTTCATGTTTGGGTGGTGGTTTCGGCGGTGGTGTCGCTGGTGGTGATCGTAGTGCCGGTGACTAGGTGTATGAGTCTTGCGCTTCAGCATCTTCATCTCCCTGCGAGACTCTTTTCGGTTTTGGAAAGGCGTGTCTTGTTGTTGACGATGGTTGGAATGGAGATCATGATGATGTGGAACGTGGGTGGGTGTACGGTCGCCGTCACGGACAGGAAGTAACACAGGCGAAATAATTACTCCCTTTGATTTGCGCGGATTCTCCTTGACGCCGCTCTTGTCATTCCAGAGCATAGTATGGAGGGGACTACTTTTCAAAGCGTTCTTGTACGAATGCACTTCGGGGACAGACGATTTGCTGGGTTCAGAGGTCCAACCTGGCGAGGTAGGAACATCGGAGGTAGATGGCGCAGATTCTCTAGTAAGACGGAAGGCACCGACAGGCACACGGTCCCAGCGACTCAAGCTCTGGGCGAGTTTCTGCTCGCCTTCACTGTCAGGGATGGTCGACGTCTCCATCTCGGGTTCGGAGTGAAGGAACGTAGAGTCAAGGACGTCATCTAGTTTGATTGGTTCGCCAAGGCCAATGACCGGTGGAGTCTCAGAAGATGGTTCATCGGAAGGCGGAGGTAACGAAGGATATATGGATAACCTTGCCGTGCGTCCGCGGAGATCCATCTGAGCAATGCTAGGTGAGAGACCGGAACACACGGGTCAACCTCAGATACATACACTGCTGAAGCTTCCGGCACTGCTGGAGAACCTTCTTCGCCCGTGGCGGCAAGGGTACGGAGATGGCACGACCTTGTTTGCGCCGGTAAGAATGGCAGCCTTCTGCGGTACGTTGCCTTCCAGGCTGAACTGGCCCATGATGGGCATCCCACCTCTGACAATGGGGCTGGGGCTTTCCCCAGCGCTACCTTCCGCGCTATCTTGTTGGGAGTGAACCGTCTCTTCCCAGAAAACTTTCCCGGCCAAAATGTCAGCAGGCCGGGGCGATTCTAGTATGGTGGACGGCGGGTGGCGCCTAGAGAACGGAGCGGGTGAAACATTAGGGCTGACCGTTGACATGGGGTTGATGGATGAGACGCTAGTCGGCCACCGGAAAAGTCTCATCGCATGGGAGGTGGGAAGTCCCTGCTCATCGACGAGCTCCTCCTCCGTAGTGTCCCCGTCACTTGCTCCGAGCTCGGAATCACCGTCGTCAAAGTCACCATCTGCGCCGTCGCTGGTGCGCATTTCAACGTCGCTATCGTGGCTGATCGAAGTGCTATCTGATGCAAGTAATTGGGCTGCGTTGGCCTCGAATGCAAGATCGAGGACACCGTGACCATCGTTTGAACCATTTGTGAAAACGACCTGTCCATCCCACGCCTCTGTGACTTCGAAGTCCATGCTTTGCAAACTGGTGACGCTGTTGGCTAAAGGGTCGGTAGCAGAATCATGAGGGTGACTGCCATCGCTATCAGATGAGCCATCGTCAAACGACGTATCCGTGAGGTTGGTGAAGAATAGATCGGCATCGAAACTGGATTCTTCGTCATCCGACCATCCTGTCGCAAGGCCGGTATACACCCTTGAAGCCCGACCATCCGTCTCGTCATCTTCGTCGTCTTCGTCGTCTTCCATTTCTTCATCTTCATCTTCGTCCTCCGTGACATCGGTGTCACCCTCCATATCCACATCACTGAGGCCAACACTTTTCTTCCGAGGACGGATGACCCAATTGTTGTTTGAATCTTTGTGCTTGGGAACATCGTCTCCTAGCAACTCCCGACGGACGCGGGCCTTGTCGTAACGCCTTTGTTCCGCGAGGATGTAATTTTCTTCCTCTGCTGCCAGCGAGGAGTCGGAGCCGAAACCTGACGCGTCGGAGTCATAGTCAGAGTCAGAGGAGTCCGAAGCCTCCGATGTCAGTCCATCAGCCGACACAAAGGTAGGGAAGCGGCTCGAAGATGCACCGCCATCGTCGTCGTGGGGCGTATCGCCGCTTGGCTGAAGGTCAGAGTCGCTAAGGTCGCTGAGAAAGTCCTGCTTCTTTGCAGAAGCCGATTTCCTTGCGATCGTGCCTTTGGCCTGGGATTTCGAGGTTTGCCTCGAGGCAGCTAAATTTGATTTCAAGTTCTGGACTTGTGGACGTGCAGCCCGTGATGTGACAGATCGCCGAGCATGAGTTTGCGATGATAGATGTGATTGTGATTGTGGCAGCGTGGTGGCCACGTTGCCGCGATTTTTGCGGTCTGGAACCATATCGCGTGCAATCGCGTCCGCCTTTGGAACACGACCTTTGCGCCGTGGTCCTACGGCGTTTGATAAACTGTGCTGACCATGGCCAGCGGTGGAAGAGGCGCTGGTAAGGTGAAATGGTGCGGAGCTGCTTCCAGCAACTCCGTTGGATGCTGCGGAAGAATCCTCGATACGAGATTTCTTTGGCGCGGATCGCAGAGCGCGCGCCTTGTTCTGAATACTGGGTGGGACGGTAAGCTTGATTTTGAGGGGCTGTGCTCCGAGAGCGTGCCCGGAGGAAACCGTCGATGCGGTCGGTATAGCTACAAAGCGCGCACTTCCATGGCTCACGTTTGGGGGGAGGAGGGGACGAGGTCTGTTGTCGCAGGTGCAATCGCCATCGCACACGGGACAGATGTCGTTGTCTTCGTCGTCGTCTGGCGACAGACAATTTACGGCGACGGCGACGGTACGGTTGGGGAAACGCGGCATGACTGAGGGGGAATTTTTTGAGCAGCCTGCGTAAGCGTGGAGAGTGAGTATGCGAGCGTACGTATGAGGGACAGGGGAAGAGTCAAAGTAGATTTATGAGGCCCTCGAGGGGAATCACAGAAGGAAGGGAGCAGTGTCTAGTCAAGATACAGGCTATCATATTACATGTAAAAAAAATCAGTGACACAACGCGCGTGCGATGGGAGCTGTCGCGTGACAGATAAAAAGCCTGATGGCGTTGGAGAGGAAGGGGCAAGAACCGAGAAAACTTCCAAAATGAGCTGGTACGAAAAAAAACGGACACTCACCTGAAACACGATTTCTGTGCATTTTTCGAGGATAAAAAACATGGAGAGTGTTTCGAATCCAGATTGAAACTTTTCTAGTCTGTAAATGAGTTCAACAGTGGCTACTGGCCACTTGGTCGTGTGTCGCTGAGGACGGTGATGGTAAAGGGAAGAAGAAATCTTGGCGTCGCACATCGAGTAATAATTAGGTAAACAGCCGCAGGGCAAGTACTCTTTTGGCTTCCATCAGTTCGGCACCACCGGTCCAGTAAGTACCACAATGGAACGTGAGTTTCGTCGTCAAACACAATGACGAGCACCTCGAAAACTTTGACAGGTCTGTCCCTGGCCCAGCAAATTGCCCAGCTCGAGGACGTCGCTCCAGTTGGTAAGTCAACTCTCCGCTTTTTCGACTCCCGGCTGACACCATGCAGACCTTGACCCCGAGGACGTCCAGGTCACGGGTATCGATCCTGATCCTGATCCTGCCATTGTAGCAGATGACTGTGCTGCTCGGGCACATTACTTTGATGTTGGGTACGTCAAATGACACGTGCATGGAACATAACCCCGACTCATCAAACCAGTCCTTCGTCCCTGCGCAAGCTCCACGACAGTCTCTCAGATCCGAAATATGACAGTGCTAAAACGTCGAGGAAGCAGATGCTTGACGAATCCAGCGACAGCGACTCTGCCAGTGAGGATGCGGAGTCGGGCAGTCATGTTTCGGAAGAACATCTGGAGACACATACCGCTGATCATCAGACGGCAGTAAAACGCGAGGTGGACACACGCACCACCACCGACGCGTCAACGGAGCGCCGAAGTGCACCCAAGCAAAATAGCGACTTGTCTTCCAGTCTCCGCAAAACTCGAGAAGAAGATCATAAAAAGGGTAAAGCCATTTCGAGACAGATTGCAAGTGGATTTCATCTGGCACAATATCATGATCTATATCTTGAGTCCAGGTTCTTTGGGACTCGCTTCTTGATGCCCGCATTCGCCTCCAAAAATCCGTCACGGCCGGAAATCGCCTCCCCCCTGCAAGTAGTCATTCATTTTCCTGTCTGGAGGTTGTCTCACGGACGAACAGTCCTCGCAAATTGCTGCCAATGAGCAAGTGCATACTTCTCTCCTGAAAATGTTGGAGGAAGCACGATCACTCTCAGATGAGATATTTGATTTTCAGGAGGTGTGACCCTTCCCACAGAGATGATGCCCGCTCAACACAAATTTAGCGTCTACTCTCCACAAACGAATCTATCCAGCCTCCGCGTAAGCGGAGGAGGAGCACCGAAACTGATTATTCAGTCGCTGATCATGCAAAAGAACTGCGCGAAGCCAGCCACGCGGCGTCAGAACTCGAATGCACGTTCGTACCCCTGTGTTTATTTCTAGAAAGAGAATCTCACACTCGGAGCAGTTACCACCCCCACCTTGTGCAGACGCTCAATAAATGGTCGTCCAAAATCCAAGCTGTTGCACCGTCGGTTCTCCTTCCATCTAACCGCAATGCATTTTCGAGAACGACTCAGCACATCAAAGCGGCACCACAGTTGGTCGACGAGACACTTGCGGACCATAGTAAAGTACTCGCTCGAACGAGAATATACCGCGGCAAAGGAAGCAAACTAGGGGTCAGCGCGACGGATGAAGACGGGACCCAGGCAAAAGAAGACCCCGAGGTGTTTGACGATACCGACTTTTACCACCAGCTGCTGCGTGATATTATTGACGCAAGAGGCAATGGAACGGGCGGAAACGACGATTGGATGGCGTTGCAAAAGGAGAAGAAGGCAAAGAAAAAGGTGGATACAAAGGCTAGCAAGGGCCGGAAACTTCGGTTGGTAACATGAGTTGCGCTTGTTTCCTAGCTCACGCTATTCTCAGCTACGAGGTTCATGAGAAGATACAGAATTTCATGGTACCAGTATTGACGCAGGGGTGCTGGCACGAGGAGCAGATTGACGAGTTGTTTGCGTCGCTGCTGGGCAAAGGCTTTGAGAGCGCGATGCGGGAGGTAGGGGAGACTCTGGACGAATCGCTGCAAGAGGAGGTGAATGCGGCATTGCAAGGGGGTTTCCGCGTATTTGGGTAGATGGGTGTACATAGGACCAAATATAGCAAGTGCAGTCCCGAGCCTACGCAGCATACTCGACGGTACCCGCCGTACTGTACAGGACACATCCTTGACCAGGTATCGCGCTGGACCGCGACTTGCAGTGAAACTGACTGGCCGTTAAGCTGCTGCGGCGCCGTAACAACAATGGACACCTTCGAGGACGACAACCCCTTCGAGAGCGACATCGACCGTGTCCCGTCGGAGACATCGTCAACCTCCAAAGTCAACATATCAGCACCCTCCTCTCCGCCACCGAACTCTGCCCGTCTCCTTTCTCCAAATAAATCATCCCCCTCCCCTGCAGCTCAACGGTCACCTCAGCAAACGTTCAAGGGCGACTTTTGCTGCTACAGAGACAGGTGGCTGCACTCTGGAGAGGACGTTGAGATTCTGGTGTGTGCTTAGCATCCGTTTTGACCGGCCGTCCCCTAATGACCATGCGTGATAAGATAACCGATGCACAAAAGACGACCTACAACTCCACCACGCCCTACATCACATACGTGATCCACGCCGGGGTAAGCATCAGCCACGCCATCGTCGATCAAGTATCTCACGCGAGCTCACATGTAACAGACCGCGGAAGCCAGGCATCGGTATTCTGAATTTGAGTCACTACGCCTGAACCTCGTGAAGCTCTATCCAACTCTCATCATCCCCCCAATCCCTTCCAAGCAGACCATCGGAGACTATGCTACCAAGCAGGCAAAAGCCAAGGAAGATGCCGCGATGATTGCCCGACGTAAGCGCATGTTGCAAACATTCCTAAACCGTATCGCTCGTCACCCTATCTTGTCCAACGAGCACGTATTCCATCGATTTTTAGAGGGCGAGGTTTCATGGGTGAGCCAAGCGCTCGTGTTTTGCTTAGCAATCTTTGACCATGTTACAGACCGAAGTGCTCAATTCACCACCGCTGTCGATGCTCCCAAAGAACACCCTAAAGGCCCCTTCGCACAATCCTACAGATCCGACCGCATCCCCCGCCTACGCAGTACTTCCCAATCCAACGACAACGCATCCTTTGCGAAACCCAGACCAACGCTTCATTGATTCGGAAGTATTCACGAACAAGTTTGCAAACCACCTGGGCGGTCCGATGGAAAAGGTTACTCGCCGGACATTGAAGCGGTGGTCAGGTATGACACCCCTCTATATCCGTAGAGTTCACTCAGCAATCTGTCTATTCATGACGTAGAGACTGCGCAGGATTATTCAGAGCTTGGTGCTGCCCTGAACGGTTTCAGTCTTAATGAAAACGGTGCCCTTGCCACTGCAATGGAGAAAACGGGACAAGCCGTCGATGCATCATACATGTCGACAACAAGATTGGTGCGTGCATCTCATCTTGCCTTACCTTTCACATTTGTATTGTTACTGATGTCATCGCAGCTCCAGGAGCTCGAGCAGAACTTCTCTGAACCCCTGCATGAATACACGCAGTTCGCCACTATCATCAAAAAGCTTCTTGTATATCGGCATCAGAAGCATGTGCAATACGAGATGACGCAAGATGCTCTAGAGAGCAAGCGTGAAATGTTGGAGGAGTACGAGAAAAGTGAGAGGGAAGCAAAGAGACTTGAGGAGGCTCTTGCACGCGGTCGCGTCAATGGCCTGACGAATCCACAGTCAGAGGGACAATCGAGTGAAAACCTTGAGGAGCCCGGGTCGGTATACCTCCCACCTCACCCTGGCCCGAGCCCTTACAAGAAGCGTACTCCTGGAATGGGTTTCCTGAATGCACTCAGCTATACGTTGCACGGGATGATGGACGTCGATCCGGAAACAGCAAGGCGTAACGGTATTGGCAAAACTCGTGAGACGATTTCGCAGGTGAGGACATTTCATTGCTTGAAAGACATTCTCCGACGATGTTGCCGTGACTCGAAGCTTGAGGATGCCCTTCATTTGACGGCGCAAGACCTCAAGTATTCTAGCTCGACAATTCAAGCCGATCTCGATCGATTCCAACGTCAGAAGGTTGCGGACCTTCGAGAGATGACGATCAATATGGCGAGAAGCCACCGGGATTGGTGCAAGAAGGTAGGATTCCATAGCTACGAGATATACTGGCGCAATCTCAGTCATATTCACCCAGAACCTCGAGGCGTGGCAGGCTGTCAAGAAAGAAATTGAGAAGATTCCTGAACATCCCAACTCCACGCCCTCATCGCAACATGCACAAGCTGCAAGTCCCTCAAACCCTCGGAGAGATTCCACCGCCACCATCAACGGCCGGTGAAGACGTGGTTTACGAGCGCTTTGGATGAAGTACATGTGGACTTGTGGTTACCTCTTTTCTTCTTTGCGTCCTACTTTTGTGTCAATTAGCTTTGAGTGCCTTAATCTATTGCTGGATATACCACGGCCCGATCGTGTTCCACACATCCTTCTGATGAGGAACTCTACGGGGACAATTGAGCTGATATATGGCTTTTGTGTGATGACTAGGGTCAGATTACAATATGTGGCGCTTCGCCTCCATCCACATACTCCACCCGTGGGTAAACATATGATTGAGTTAGTCACTAAACACAATCAGCCGCTTCTGTTAAACTTTGACATGCTCGACAGGAGTCAGTGCGTAGTACTAGACTGTTTCTGGCATGTAGTACCCAACGCCACGTCTCGAGCCGAATACTGCCCCCGAGCAGTAAACACTTCATTTCGTGCGGGGGGGCGTTGCATGCAAATCTAAAGGTCGCCGATCTTATCGCGGTAACTTCCACATCTTTCATGACGTTCGACCGAGATCTGACTCGACCGTCGAACGTACCACCCCAACATTTTTTTTCGCCCTCCTAGACGAGACTGGGAGGCGCATCACGGTCGAACGCTGGACGCCGTGCCAGCGCCTCGTGGGGAACATGCCTACCAGTGGAGCCGGCGGCGAGTCAAGGTTTGGTTCCGGTGCAGTGGATATGTCCAAAACTCTACACCTCATGCCTGGTGTAATATCGCCCCCTTGGGCGATCGATCGGGGACTAACCGCTGCCAGAGGTCATAGGCGGCGTTGTCCGAATCGCTTCCGGCAGGGCTTCAGGGACTACGTATGTGCAACTTGTCAAAGGGTCGGTCTCCTGGCACAGTACGTGACCGGCATGCCCGAGGACAAAGTGTGATTTCGCCCACCTGTGCGATAAGCAATGCAGGGAACTTATCTGACCCTTGATTGACTATATAAGTCGATGTATCGAGGGTGGTGCATGTATTATCACGTCTGGATCCATTGGGTAGGTGGCTTTCGGACAACTCTCTCGGCGAACGAAGGTAGCATGGCTTTATCCCGGCCCGTAAAAACTTGCTTTAATTCTGATCTATGGAAGCAATATGGTTGATGTTCTCAAGCGTTGAGCTGAGCACCATGGGGCGCAGTACCCGAGCGTTGAATACGTTACAGCTCTATTGCAAGGCCAAGTGCTGAAAAGTAGCTAGTATCTGCCTGCTTCGAATCTACCTTAAAGCGCTCGAGTCCAACATATAATGTGAACTATAACAAAACTGTCTACCCTAATCATGTACCGACCAATGGCATGAAACGGTGAGGATGCATGCTGAAGAGATGCCTGTGTGCCATAAGAAAACACCACCTATTCACATGGACCCTAGTTTCAAAGAAGGGCGTGAGCCAGAAAAGGCTGGATATAAATAGTTTAATCGACGAATCTATTGCAATACATAAATGAGTCTTTCCGTTGTTTTTGGCAGTGCGAAGGAGGGTGATGTGGATGGGACCATTACAACTCAGAACGTGCGTGACAAGGATTGCGTATGATGGTGGTGGTGGATATCTTTCTCGGCTCTGTGTTCATGCGGATCACGTGGTGGTCGTTGATGTCGTGGACGAAGAGGCAGTCGTCGTTGATGCTACGCTCGACATCGAGTTTGTACGGACGGTGGTTTGACTGGCGGGTTCGCCTTCCACTGGCTTACGGCGGCGCTTGTGTTGGCCACGACGCGATTCAGTTGGATACTCGCACTTAATCCGGCGGCGTGCGCATTGACTAACGATAACGTCAGCATTCGGATTCCCAAGGTGGAATAGACGAATAAGTTCTTACTTGCAGGTCTGGTCAGGGCTGTGGGCAGGGGGTCTGCCACACGCGATCTTCCTCTCTCGGCAGAATAGACATGCCAAAGCCTGCTTCTTCTGTTCGCCAGGCTTCTTCGTCCCTTTGATAACCTGATCGTCAGGGATGGACCACGTTGTGGGCATTGACAAGATGGCAGTTTCTTGCCGAACAAGCTCTTCGCTTGAACGATGAACCCTTTTATTGCTCATGTGTTTCGGCACTGGAATCATGCAGCGCTCTTCTGAACGCAGGCGTGATTCGTGTTCGCGGACGTGGGATTCAACCTTCACAGTGGTAGCATCACCAAGGTGGGGGATTCGGAGAGAGGACGAAGGTAGAGCTTGCGATGGCACTATCATATGTGGCCTAGGAAGACGACATGCGTTTGCCGTGGGCAAAGAAGATGGATGGTTGTTAGCATCTTCTTCCTAAGATTGAGGGTCGGGACATCAAAAGATTGTAATTTAAGATTAACGCCGGCGAACTAACCTTAACATGGCAACTTGCTTCGTCTAATAATTCCCTCGAGCGTTTCCTCGACGGCGGACGAGGGTCACGCTGAGGGCTGGATCGATGCGGGATGGATGACTGGTAATCCAAAGTGCTTCCACGTCTCGAGGACGAGTGCCCGTCACTAAAAATAGAAGACCCTTGTGCGAGGAAATTGTCGCTCGCGCGTGCAATGCTTGACCGATGGTCCTGGGCCTGTGGACGGCCCGAGCCGTTCCTGAATTGCTGGGCCAAGTGAAAGATGTACGAGTTATCCTGAATGGCCGCAGGTTGTGAGGGGTCCTCAAGATCACCATGTCGGTAACCACAGTAGTCGGACTAGTCAGGCTAGTCTCAGCATTGAAAGGCAGAATTGGGGGATGCGAACGTACAGGTTGAATCGCTTCGGATGCAAATGGGGAAGCGTAATATGACGGGGATGTGTACCCCAGGGAGCTATCGGACCTTGTGGCGGAGGCGTCAGCCCAGTGATATATGCCGTCCGCGTCCTGCCACAAGTACAGATTTTCGGAAGTGTAGAAATCAGAGACGGCTCCTGTGGGGACGATGAGGGTAGAGTAGGTGTCATAATACGGCTCGAAACTTTCTGCAACGGCAGGGGGCGAGTAGTGGTGGTCAGGAGAGAGCTCGCTAAGAGGCGGAGACATGAGGAACGGAAGTAAATGTCAACGATATGAAACGGATGGCGGTTAACGACAGGGAGAGGACGGAAGTGAGTTGGACAACGCTGGGCAGGTTGACGACGGCGTGCTACACGATGTAGTCTACTCGGAGTGGCCCACTCGAACCTTTAAAAAGGCTCAGCTTGAGAAGACAACGAGGTGCGTCTACCCCAAAAATAGCTTTAACCTGAATTACATCTCACGCGCATCTTCAACTTCAGCTCAAAGTCTCTTTGGAACATGAACTTCTTGCGTCACCGATCTTACAGATATTCAGGCTCGGACAAGTTCTGTGACTTGTCGTCATGGCCGTAATCGCGAATCCTTTCATTGCAGCTACGACCAGCGGTAGGAAGAACACCCTCAGTAATATTCAAATGCCAATATGGTATGCCCGTTATCAGGTGGCGTCGAATTCATTTAACAAAGGATTGTTCCATGCTGCGCGACAGCATAAGTCGCAGATGCTCAAGAACAAGTGCTGGTGCACCGAAGTTGCATGGGTCAAGGGCTAGACTTCTAGTCATCCACACCCATGGGGGGAGCATGCCCAAGTCAGTCTTGGCAGTTGCAGAGCCTGATCTGTATGCTGTATGCTTACGCGCCGAGTGCACCGGTGGTTTACGATATGCTCGTCGTCAAAATTATTGAAGGGGGGAGATTGGGTGCATTCCAGAAAATATGCAACGTGTTGCTCGATCAAGACGCTCGGACCTATTCCGTGGTACGATTTAAGCAAGAGTGGACATGCACTACCCACCTGTAGTTCCTATGTAGGGCTCGAACCCCACTCTCGAGGTGCGCTGCACTGCAGAGCATGACGGAATCGAGCCCTTGTGAATGGAAAGCTCTTTGAGAAATTTCCGCCAAGTCATAGGGGAGTAAACGTGCGTACGTGTTTGCATTCGCAAATTCTTTGCGTGGAATGGGAAGAAGCTCGACGACGGGATGAAACTAGGGCAACCAGGCGGAGGTGCTGCTTACCCATGTCTCCTCATTATTCTGCAAGCGTAGCATCACGTTGATGTCGTCGCTTCTGCTCCTCGTTGTATTGCAACAGGCAGGATGAAGTGCGGTCATGGATGACTGCGAAAGCAAGGTGGGATCAGAACTATGGCCCTCACGCCACCTTGCAGGCAGAGGGGAGGAGGATGACCGCAGAAAGCTAAGCGAGGTTGCAGGTATGCTGGGATCCATGCTTCAAAGAGGGGTATTTCCAACTGCAGTGAGAAAAAGAATAAGTCGGTTACACAGCGCAATGATGTTCAGTGACTGAGAATGACTTTCAAGGATCATCCACAGACCTACCAGATGGTGAGCCATCGGTGGAGCTGCCAAGCAGTACGAGGGCAGCTCGTATTGGCCCGTAGCACGGATGGACATATGGGACCACGAATTACGATGGACAATACTGATGGTCAGCCGTCATCCACCTGCTGCCGTAACAATCGTGTTTCAATCAGAGAAAATTCGATATGAATGGGACGATACCTGAACTGAGGACGGCTGAATCGCCGCATCAGCGAGACGGGAATCGAAAATCTTGTACTACTTGTCATTGCGGGGGTGATGGGGGGCGGAGGAACGAGGCGCTTTACCAAGGCGTAACAGCGTTTATGATAATATGAAACTTTAAAACCAGATGTAGACGCGGTGCGGATTAAATCTGATTCGCTCTGACGCCGAGATGAGACTCAACGTTGAACGCTGAACGAAGATGCAACCACGCTGGTCGGCCACTTGGTGTGGGCCGTACGCATGAATCTGGAAGAAACCATTCCCATCTAGATCATGATGTGGGTGGAAGTCTTGGAAGCCTGCGATCGAGACTCATTAATACTTCCTGCAGGCCTAGCTCAGGAGATTCACTGGACAAACGCATAGCTCAGCGCTCAGCGCTCGAAGTCCAGCGAGCCCCAGATATCAATGGGGGGACTGTAGTGGTGGACATATCTAAAGGGGTTAGTCAATGTCATGCATGGTTGGTGATTTTTTTGCCCTGGAGAACCTCTGTCTACAGTAACCATGTCCTGCCACGTGCCTAGTGTTCATGTCGGTTAGTCATACCAAACTCGGCCTCAGTCAGCAATTAGCAACTTGAGGATTCGGGAGGCGCTCCGCAGCACCTGAACGCATCCAAGTTGGCTGGCATACTCTTGATCTGGTCATGCTAATGATACCTTCATGGATCGCCGTAGCTTCGTCAGTCGGGATGGCTGTTGGTCCTCCTCTCGTTTACGCAGACCAAGGAGTGTCCATCGTAAGGAAAAAGTAGGCCATCTTACATGCCTCGCATAGGTGTAATTACTCATGTCCGCCTATCAGGGATTCGACAGGTTTTTCTCGTGACGTTTGTGCGATTCTGTGAGCGCGCTGGAACAACCATTTGCCCAACACGCTGACGGTACATGCGATCAGATTGATTGCCAATATCACTCGGTGTTTTTTCTGGCTGGGTGCCCGCTTCGAGTTTGCCTTGCTCCTCCAGTCGATTCTTATGATCGTCGCGCAGGTACGCCCCTCTGAGCGTGCACACAATGAGATCGTGTATGACCATGATGGCATCAATCGACAGCTCGCATTATTGTTCATTTGCCTTCATTATCGTCCGAAGACGAGCTTAGGAAGCTACGCACCGTCCCCACGACCATTTTCATTCTGGCAGTGGTCGTCATACACGCAATACATCGAGTGTCTTGCGGGTATCATGTGAGAAGCTGCTGTACGCTTCATATTTTCAATAACTTAAACTTTGTTCAGACTCTGCTCGGCGATAATATTCTTGATATTTGGGCGGTCCGAGTTCTATATCTCTTTGCTGGGGTTCTTTGCACTGGGATTGGAGAGTACACTACCCCTCCCGCAACTCATCAGGTTTGCGTGTTTGATTGTGGATCAAAGATGTCCTCATGTGCGTTATTTGAGCAGTAATTACCAGCACAAGTCACTTTATGGATTCCGTGCCTCTACAATGATCGGTTGGGTGGGTGGAGATGCTTTCAAGTAGGATCATTCATTGGATTTACAACTGGTATCCACTGACATCACCAATAAAGGACAGCGTACTTCTTCCTGCAGGGGTCCTCCTTGCAGTTCAAGGCCGCCGCGATATTTCAATTGTCTGTAGACACAGGTGAGTCGCGACGTCGACACGCATCCTCTACGTGTTCACCGACTATCTTTCACAAAATAAACAGCGATCATGGCACAGCGTTTGTACTATGGAAATGCACGTCCGCAGGCCATATTAGAAGATGAGGAACTGGAGGAAGGGCTGGTCCCCTCAGAGGAGTAGAGATATTATGGACTATGTGTCGTCTATACTTGTCCCATCAGCGCCGCAGTAATAATAGGCAATGCGCGTGAGACAAACAACCGTAAACTTTTAGTACCCTTGCCGTCGTCACTTGGCTGAGTTGCGTGTCTCAACAACCCACATCTTCTTCACTGCTGCGTACGACGGTTAACGACATTTTGATCATGGCAGACATCTCAAAACCCATCGCATTTTGCGAGCATCTGCAACTTTCCAGTTTGGGGGTTCAGCCAGCTTCAATTTCGTTCCAGGTACGCGTAGCCAAGTTCAGTCCAAGGTGACATGCTCAATCTGCTCGGTTTCTTGCTTTCCGCCTTACTTCTTAGGTGAGTTGAGGCCGGTCCAGATGCACTTGTGAACATTCGACCGAACCCTTTGTAGACCTTGACCTTAGAATCCGACCACTTCATTTGCATACGGGAAAAGGTCAATGAACAGAATCAAGTTGTCATAATTGACCTCGCCGACGCAAACAATGTTCTTCGAAGACCAATCAGTGCTGATTCTGCAATCATGCATCCTTCCAAGAAAATTCTCGCGTTAAAGGGTGTGTTCTAACTCGTCGTGTTGGACCATGACGTTGATAGCTTCCTTCCTAGCCGGCCGGACGTTGCAGATTTTCAATATCGAGACCAAGCAGAAGGTCAAGTCTCATGCCAACAACGAGGACGTCGTGTTCTGGAAGTGGGTATCCGAGACGACCATTGGAATGGTCACCGAGACCTCGGTGTATCATTGGTCAATTGGAGACCAGACGTCGCCCCCGCAAAAGGTCTTTGACCGGCATCCGACACTTGCGGGAGCGCAGATCATCAACTACCGTGTAACTTCGGATGAGAAGTGGCTGGTGTTAGTTGGTATATCAAGCAATTCAACGAACCCTTCCGCGTTCAAGGTTAAAGGCGCGATGCAGCTGTATAGCCGAGAGCGGGGAGTCAGCCAACCCATCGAAGGACATGCTGCTTCATTTGCGGAGCTAAAGCTCGATGGTCACCAGTCCATTACCAAGCTATTCACGTTTGCAGTTCGAACCGCCACGGGCGCCAAGGTATGCGACGCGCATTAATCGAGTTCGATGCTTGCTCAGGAGCCGCTGTTAGCTTCATGTCGTGGAGATTGACCACACCGCACCAGATCCACCCTTCGCGAAGAAGGCAGTTGACGTCTATTTCCCTCCTGAGGCTACCAATGACTTCCCCGTAGCCATGCAGGTCTCCAGAAAGCACGGTGTCATCTTTCTGGTCACCAAATATGGCTTCATTCACCTGTACGATCTCGAGTCTGGTGCATGTGTGTATATGAATCGCATATCCGGAGAAACGATCTTTGTCACGGCAGAGCATGATGCCACCCACGGGATCATCGGCGTAAACAAGAAAGGCCAAGTCCTATCAGTCAGCGTCGACGAGCAGACGATCGTCCCTTACATTCTCACCACGCTCAACAATACCGAACTTGCGTTCAAGCTTGCCAGCCGTGCTAATCTACCTGGTGCGGATGATCTTTACGTCAAGCAGTACCAGCAACTATTCTCCTCTGGCCAATATAGCGAAGCAGCGAAGATAGCTGCCAACTCTCCTCGCGTACGCACAGCCTGATTGCCAATGATAGCCGTTAGACTGACTGTTGGGTAATAGGGTATTCTCCGTACCGTGCAGGTGATCGAATCTTTCAAGCAAGCACCCGCCCCCCCAGGAGGCTTGTCTCCTATTCTCCAATACTTTGGTATCTTGCTGGAGAAAGGTGAACTCAATCATTTCGAGTCACTGGAGCTCGCTCGTCCTGTATTGCAGCAGGGTCGAAAGCAGCTTCTTGAGAAGTGGCTGAAAGAAAATAAGGTGAGTCTTTCCTCTCGAGTTGTGGCTGTTCCTAACATCGGAGTGTCAGCTTACTTGCAGTGAAGAGCTTGGGGATATCGTCCGGCCGCATGACATGACCTTAGCTTTGAGCGTGTACCTCAGGGCGAATGTCCCAAACAAGGTCATCGCTTGCTTTGCAGAGACTGGTCAGACAGACAAGATTGTTCTGTACTCAAAGAAGGTTGGATATAGCCCGGACTATGTCGCCCTTTTGCAACATGTCATGAGGACGAACCCTGACAAGGGTGCTGAGTTTGCCACCCAACTTGTCAACGATGAGACTGGCTCGTTGGTTGATATCGAGCGTGTAAGTTGGAAATTGATCGATTATCGAACTATATGCGACGCATATATTACAGGTCGTGGACATCTTTATGTCGCAGAATATGATCCAGCCAGCAACATCCTTCTTGCTAGATGCTTTGAAGGAGAATCGACCCGAGCAGAGTCATCTACAGACTCGCCTTCTGGAGATGAATCTCGTCCATGCGCCGCAGGTCGCGGACGCCATCCTCGGGAATGAAATGTTCACGCACTATGACCGTCCTAGGATTGCCAACCTTTGCGAGAAGGCCGGTCTCTTGCAAAGAGTAAGTGCATCACTCCATATTTCAGATCCGCTTGGTACTGACGTCAACAGGCTCTCGAACATTACGAGGACTTGGCGGACATCAAGCGCGCAATTGTGCATACTGGCGGCCTCCAACCCGAATGGCTGGTTAACTACTTCAGTCGTCTCACCACTGAACAGTCAATGGGATGCATGCAAGAGATGCTCAGGGTGAATATCCGACAGAACCTCCAGGTCGTCATCCAGATTGCTACGAAGTACTCCGATATCCTTGGCCCTGTGAAGCTGATCGAGATGTTTGAGTCTTTCAAGACATTCGAAGGTGAGTATTTCTGCCACGGATATCCTGTCGCAATGCTGATATTCGTCCAAGGTCTCTACTACTACCTCGGGTCGATTGTGAATCTCAGCGAAGATCCCGAAGTCCACTTCAAGTACATTCAGGCTGCGACTCGGACCGGCCAAATTCGTGAAGTTGAGCGTATCTGTCGAGAGAGCAACCACTACAATCCAGAGAAGGTCAAGAATTTCTTGAAGGAGGCGAAGCTTCAAGATCAACTCCCCCTTATCATCGTCTGCGATCGCTTCGACTTTGTCCACGATCTCGTTCTTTACCTCTATCAGAACGGTCTCACGAAGTTCATTGAAGTCTATGTGCAGCGTGTCAATTCCGTCAGGACCCCACAGGTTATCGGTGGATTACTGGACGTCGATTGCGACGAAACAACCATCAAAGGGCTCTTAGCTTCTGTGACAGGCAATTTCCCCATCGACGAACTCGTCCATGAGGTTGAGCAACGGAATAGACTGAAGTTGATTCTCCCCTGGCTTGAGACCCGTATACAGTCCGGTTCTCAAGATCCTGCTGTGTTCAACGCGATGGCCAAGATTCTGATCGACAGTAATAACAACCCCGAGGCATTCTTGAAGGAGAATAATGTACGTCCTCTGACTATGCTATGTGATCATTCCCCTCAACGGTGGTACAGCTGTACGAGCCTCTTGTTGTTGGTAAATTCTGTGAGGCCCGAGATCCCTATTTGGCGTACATTGCCTACGCAAAGGGCTTCTGTGATGACGAACTCATTGCCATTACGAATGAGAACTCGATGTTTAAACAACAAGCTCGTTATCTCGTGAAGCGTCGTCAGCCAGAACTTTGGGCACAAGTCCTCGTCCATGACAACGTGCACCGCAGAGCACTCATTGATCAGGTCAGTCTTGACGTCTTATGGTCTGCGTATGTTTAATGTTTGTGGTTTGCAGATCGTTGCGACTGCTCTATCCGAGTGTACCGACCCCGATGATGTCTCAGTTACTGTCAAAGCCTTCCTTTCAGCCGATCTCCCCATTGAATTGATCGAGCTTTTGGAGAAGATTATCATTGAGCCCTCTCCGTTTAGCGACAACCGCAACCTCCAGAACCTCCTGCTCTTGACAGCAATCCGTGCGGATAAGGGCAAGGTTGTGGGTTACATCAAGAAGCTCCAAAACTACGACGTTGCCGAGATTGCCAAGATTGCGACCGATCATGGTCTCTATGAGGAGGCATTGACGATATACAAGAAGTATGATCAACATGCTATGGCGATCAACGTACTGGTCGAGCACATCGTATCAATCGATCGTGGTTTGGACTACGCTAACAAGGTCAACAAGCCTGAAGTGTGGAGTCGCCTTGCGAAAGCCCAACTTGATGGTCTTCGCATCAAAGATGCTATTGGTACGCTTAGCGCGTAAAATGAGTGAGAGGGAATGTTGATTATTCTTGATAGACTCGTACATCAAGGCCGAGGACCCTTCGAACTTCGCAGAAGTTGTCGAGATTTCGAACCACGCCGGGAAGCATGATGATCTAGTCCGCTTCCTGCAGATGGCGCGCAAGCATCTCCGTGAACCTAAAATCGATACCGAGTTGGCATATGCTTACGCCAAGACTGATCGCCTTCATGACATGGAGGACTTCTTGGGCATGACGAACGTAGCAGACGTTTTGGTGGTCGGAGAGAAGTGCTTCGAGGACGAGCTTTACCAGGCTGCCAAGTTGCTGTTTACGAGCATTTCCAACTGGGCTCGCTTGGCTACCACTCTCATTTACTTGGGCGAGAACCAGGCTGCTGTCGAAAGCGCTCGCAAGGCCGGTAACACCCAAGTCTGGAAGCAAGTCCATGCCGCTTGTATTGAGAAGTCTGAGTTCCGTCTAGTGGGTTTAGCTCCGTCGCATGATGGAGGTGTTGCTGATCTGCATTGCAGGCTCAAATTTGTGGTCTGAACATTGTCGTTCATGCGGTACGTGTATCGCATGGAGAGAAGCTTCCAGTTTTGATCGATCTCTTGTATAGGAAGAGTTGCCTGCTCTCCTTCAATCCTACGAACGTCGCGGCTATTTCGATGAAGTCCTTACCCTGCTAGAGGCTGCACTTAGCCTAGAACGCGCTCACGTATGTACTTTTGTCGTTCCCTGTGTCATTATAGTGATCGTTTGCAGATGGGGATCTTTACGGAGCTCTCCATTCTGTACAGCAAATATAGACCTGGAAAACGTATGTGTGGCCTATGTACTGTTCTTCACTTGCTGATTGCTTCTACTCCTAGTCATGGAGCACCTCAAGCTCTTCGTATCACGGATCAATATTCCAAAGGCGAGTTATCCTCCATGCTATAGAGACATACACGTTCTGATTGGTAACCAGGTCATCAGAGCTACGGAGAAAGCACATCTTTGGCCTGAGCTTGTTTTTCTCTACATAAAATACGACGAATTTGTGAGACCGCCTTGCCTTTCTCGCATTCCCACTTAATGATTGTGCAACCAGGACAATGCTGCTCTTGCCATGATCGAACGTTCGCCTGATGCTTGGGAGCACAATCAATTCAAGGATGTGATTGTCCGCGTCGCTAATGTCGAGATGTACGATCCACTTCTCGCAACCCTGATCCGTGTGCTAATATTCGGCACGCCATAGCTACTATAAAGCTCTCACCTTCTACCTACAAGAGCAGCCCACTCTCTTGACTGATCTTCTGAGTGTCATGATTCCCCGCATAGATCACGCCCGTGTTGTGCGCACGTTCCGTCAGATCGACCACATTCCCCTCATTCGTTCATATCTCATCGCTGTTCAAAACGTAAGTATTCCGAGACCCTAAACTTCTACTTGAACCCAATTTGACGATGCTTGCAGCTAAACATCGAGGCGGTCAACGACGCGTACAACGACCTACTCATCGAAGAAGAGGATTACAAGACCCTCCGCGACTCGATCGACAGCTTTGACAACTTCAATAACATCGCCCTTGCTCAACGGTTAGAAAAACACGACCTTCTCGAATTCAGGCGGCTTGCTGCACATCTTTACAAGGTATGGTAATTTCGTTTCACTTGTACGAGGTGCTCACACCTTTTTAGAAAAATTCACGATGGGAAGAGTCAATATCTCTGTCGAAGCACGACCAGTTGTACAAAGATGCGATCATCACGGCCGCTACCTCAGGCTCCACCGAAGTTGCAGAGGACCTCCTTTCTTACTTTGTTGACATCGGCAACAAGGAGTGCTTCGCAGCCGTTCTCTATGTGTGCTTCGACTTGCTGCGGCCCGACATCGTGGAGGAACTTTCGTGGCAACATGGTCTCAACGACTTTTACATGCCTTACAAGATCCAGGTCTCGAGAACGATGCGGGAGAGGGTTCGTGCGTCCTACTGTTGACACGGAGTCGTGATTCACCCAATCTATATTCCAGTTGACGGCGCTTGAGAAGGAGGTTAGGGAACGGGCAAAGAAAGATAGCGTCAAGGAAGCGCAAGAAGCCGAACAGCCCATCATCAACCCTCTCAACCGCTTGATGATTACTCAAGGCAATGGGTTCGTATTCGAGCTCGCTTCGGTTCAGTTGCAGATGCTGAACACGTCCCGTGTAGATATCCGAGCCAAGCTCCTCCGATGATGAACGGGACTGGTATGGGCATGAATATGATTCCCGTACGTCTTCTATTTGTAGGACGAGACAGAATACTGAAGCCTGCCGACAGTCCATGACAGGTTACATCTGATTTGTGATGACATGATATTTGTCCGTTGACACTAAAATGTACCGTAATCCATCCTTCTCGGTTTGCTATAATAGACTCCGTCTTTCATCGATCTCGATGGGTGACTGGAAGAATAATCGTCAAGAAATACATATAGAACAAAGACAAAAGACAAGCATCCGCAGATGAACCAGGACATAGTCTCGCGCGTGTTCAGAGCAATTAGAAGAATCCCTAAGATGCATATGCTGCCGTAAAGAACGTGTGGTCCGAGTAGTCGGGTCAATGTCACATCACAATACAACCACCTCCTGGCCCCTTGGCCCGCGTGCTGAGCGATACCCGTGCAGCCTCATAGAAAACCTCCGAGACCCCCCGGTTGTGTTTCGAGCTGCATTCTAATGCACGCATCGAGGCGTGGTCAGTCGGGACTGTATGCAAGACGGGGAAGCCAAGTCGAGCACGCACCCAGGTAACGCGATGCTCTTATCCGTCGTGCGACAGCGAGACCCTCTTCGTACTGTACCGAGTGCATTCCATAACGGGCAAGTCGTTCTCGAACGTTCCGATCGTCCCTGAGGTCACACTTGAGGGCTGCATTCGCCGGTCAGTGGCTTCGATCCGTTTATGTCATGTAGCCCAAAGGACTGACCCACGAGGACGAGCTACGGGGAAACGTTCAGTCACATCCCGCCACACGAAGCGTGCAAGGGGTCGAATATACCTTGACTCCCGGACAAAATTCGAGTATCTCGTCTATCCACTGTGGCATCGTTCAGACCCAACGTTACGTGCGCGCGTGAAAAAGAAAAAAAAGGGGTAGAATTTACTTTTGTTTCCACGTTTTCGAGCGACGTTGGGTTGTCCACCTGCGATGACCCAGGGTCAACGTCGGGCCCTCCTCGGCTTTGAGGACAACGAGCGGACTCACGGAGAAGCATATCATGACGACGTGCGTCTCTGCATAGCTTAGCGATCTCAGCCTATCAAACTCCTCCTGTCCTGGGGATTTCTTGAAACGTCAGAAGTTGTGAACGCGAGCCTCGTGGTGGCCACTCGGAGAGCTTACCGGCCGTGTCCCACAAGCTCAGCTCCACGAGCTGGTCGTCGACGTAGATGTCGTGGACGTAGTTCTCGAACACGGTCGGTTCACTACACGACGAATGAAGCTCGAAACGTGAGGGTCACTCGGCCGGACCACGTCCCACTCACTATACTTGGGTAAAGAAGCCCCTGGTGAAAACGTTGAGCAGTGATGTTTTGCCTATGAATGAGCCCGTGCTGAGCTGGCAGGAAGAAGAGTGGGGCATGCGTACTTACCGCAAGCGCCATCTCCGCAAACAACAACCTTCCTTTGCATCTGGAAACATGTGCAAACGGTAAGCACGCTGCCCGGACACCACGCTCCACTGTCTTACAGGTCTGCGACCAAAGCCAGCCTTCGAAGAAGAGCCACAGATCGGCATGAGGAATGTGGATGAAACGACGAGGAGCTTGTTGGTCCGTATTGCCCGTGTCCGTGCCCTTGGATGCGGTGCACTTTGTTTAGCCTTGTTTGCCGAGATGTGTGTCCAGAGTGAGCAAGAACAAAAAATGTATCAAGAAAAGCTAAGGTACAATATGATGTACAGCGCGTATGGGCAGAGTACATAATACAACGAGCATATGCCAGCAATGTCCTCAAAACATATCTAATAGACAGCACATCGGAAATATAATCACGAGTAGCAAGATAAAGTCCAGAATAACAACAAAGGTACTCATCAGTTACGGCCCAAACTCAAACCACTGGCATTAACGAAATCTTGCCAGGTGTTTTGCATCGTGTTGGCTTCTGGGGACTCCCGTCGTGTTGCAGACATGTGGCCGTTCATCTGAGGGTAGCCGTTCTCGGAGCCCATCCCGTAGTCATAAACAGGGAAGTAATTGGGGAACTGCCCAGGTACCAGTTCCATCGGCTGTATTTGTACCGGGCTGTCATTATATCCAGACGGTTCGTACTGTTCTCTTATGGGAGTGTTGAAAGCAGACGCATCGGCGTACGTTGGCACGTTAGTGTGAGCGCTGGTAGTGTGGCCAAAGGTTTTCAGGTAGTCCACGACGGTGGGATGGACTTGATTGCTCCCGGTTGTCAGCGGTAACGGGACTACCGGGTTCAAAGATGTGGGCGAGCGATCAACGACAGCGGGCGATGACTGCGGTGATAGCGAGTCTTTCTTGGCCACAAGCCGCGTCTTCCCCCCGAGCGTCGAGAGTTCGTCATCTTCTTCGAACGGCGATTCTGGTTCAGAATGATTTGACAACTGACGTGCGAGTGGCGAGATTTTGCCCCTCCGGAACTCGTTCAAGCTAATGTGCGCCTTCTTTTGCAACGTGATCATGACATCCTGAGGATCGGGTAAGCAGGCGAAGGTGACGCGTAGCAGAGGATACAGGTTTACCAATACAGGTTGAGCGCGAAATCCTCGTGCTGCCTTGGAGAACAGTTCACAGGCGGAGTCCAGCTGCACGAGTGCAGAGGGTGCCAAACTCATTGACGGACACCGGGTGACAACGGAACCCAACACGATCTACGATTCGCATTACAAATGGAATTTCACCCACTTGTCAGTAATTCCCCTATCACGGAACTTAGCAACACCCATAGGGGGTACGTACCGCACATGAAAACATATGGGTCCACAGGAACCACATTCGTTCACTGATTTCTTTGAGTTGTGTGTGAAGATTCCGCATCAAGGCCACGAGCGAGCCTGCACTTCGGTAAGCAGCGATAACCGAGGTCCCATACGGACTGCCGAGTGGATCCTTGGGGTGATCGGTCACAGCGCGGGCGAAGAAACTCCGATGAAGATAGAGGAGATCTGATTGAAGCAGTGTCAGCAGCAACCCCTTAATGGGACGGAATAACGCGTGAAGGGTCGCAGGTGGAAGAAAGTAATGCAGGAGCAAGGCTTACTCATTTCACGGAGAGCGAGGACTATATGTCGTTGTAAAATCAGCGTAACGCTCTCCTGATGTCGGGCCTCCGATGGGGATGAGTTGCCAAATCCAGCAACTTGGAGGTTAGGAGGAACGGGAAACGCGCGCAACTTGCGATCTAGTTGAAGGATTGTTGCGTACGTCGGAGTCTTTGCGCCGAAAGCTTGATCGTTGACCACACTCATACATTCCGACGTGAAGCGGTGTTTCCATGTGTGGACTATAAGACTATCGTCAGATGGGGTGTGTTTCTATCGGGTAGCACGTACATGATTCATCAGCAGGGTCAGAAGAGGGCAGCTTGCAGTCAATATATGATAGATAAAATGTCGGCGGACGTCCAAACGTCCAGCACTGTCATATTGGTGACCCAACATTCAGTGTTGCATATCTCCTTTCCAACTCACCTGCCAAGAATCGTACGTGTACAACTCCCAGAACAATTCGCGGCGGCGGAGCGTCTCCTTCTGGTCCACTCCCCATTTGCTTGGGTCACGATCTGTCAAATAAGCGATCGCTTAGTGTCCATTACGCAATCAAACAAAGGGATACTGACGGAGCCCGATCTGATATGATCATGAGAAATGCATTTGTTAAAATCAATATGATTTAGTAACCAGGGACACTCACGCATTGCGCGATCTTTACTGCAACGCCGATAATGGCCCACCGTGTTCCAGAATTTGACCCGTGTCTGTCAGACAAGAAAAGGTAAAAGGTCATGAGGAACTACAAGACCAAGATCAGCATCCCGTTGCCGCAACGCAAAAGTGTACATGCCAAGGTCTGGACGGCACTGATAGTAGGATCCTCGAAGAGCGAACTCTGAAACAGTGAAGCACGCGCTAATTGGTGGTATTTTTCTGCTTCGATGTTGTAGGCTGCGTATTTGATGTCCACAAGGCTTCCGATTGCGAGAACCATGAAGAGAAGCGCAAGCTTGTGAGAAAGCAGTGGGTCATCGGGTGGCGGGCCGACATCTGGCGTATAAAATAATGCGTATATTTCCTCGAAGAAGTCCTGTTCGCTGATCGGGTTATACCTGGAATGGCTGATAAGGATGTCACGCGGTAACACGTGTCAGGATCGCTCACATCCAAGCACCGTACGTGTAGAATACCCGACAAAGATAATGGGCCTTGGGTGATTCGGGGAGATACCAAAGGAGTTCTCGCAGTCGAACATTTTCGAGATCGAGCGGATAAGAACTGGGTACGAGCGGAAAGGCACCACTCCGTGCCAGAACCTCGGGCGATAGGATGTCCTGTAGCGAGGCCAGCCGGCTTTCCTCGGATTCCTGAGCTTCCGAAGCTTCATTCTGCGTTCAAGTCAGATCGATCGTGCAGTGAGACGTCATTGCAAGTTACCTGTAAAAAGTACTGGAAAAAGAAAAAAAACAAGGCAAGTCGTTAATGAAACACGTGCCCCTTTATGCTTGGTGGGTGACCCACCCAAGAATTTGCTATCGATCCGAAATACTTGGTCCCTCCCGAAGCATTGATCGATAGCGAGCCGAAAGCGTCGACGACTTCGCCATTTTGCTCTTCTTCCTTGACACTGCCTCGGGGAGTGTTGCGGTGGTTAGGTGGTTCTCTTTGCAGTGGGGCTTTAATTTGGAGGAGGTCATCTGCTAGCAGGGGATGCCTTTCTGGGGAGACGAGGGAGTTGGAATGTCTGAGGGCGTCCTCGAGCTCGCGAACGCGATTGCAAAGAACGGATATTTTTTCGTGAAGTTCTTGGGTTGATGCGAGAACGAATCTGCTATTCTTGAGGGAAAGAAAGAGAGGCACGAGGCTGATGGACACATACCGATTACCCTGACCGGTGGTCAAAGAGCCTAAGGGGCGGGCGCGATTACGTCGAGGAATCAGAGAAAGGAAGGGGGAGATGACGTACCGTCCGGACAGATCGCACCGCAACCGCGCTTGACGCAGGAGCCACAGGGAACATTCCTGTCGCAGCGTAGCTTCAGGCTGGAGGAAAGACGATGAGAGGGGAAGGGAGAGAGCGATGGGTGACTGACCGTCTGCATTCTGCACACGATAGACGAGTTGCGCCCTTTCTGCGTTTCTTCGACTGGTCGGCGAAGAGATTTGGCTCCATTTTAGGGCGAGATGGGGAGACGGACGAGGAGGAGAGCGAAGAGGAGGCCCACGGCTCGATGGAGGTCCCGGAGGAAATTGGGCGTTTCCACGGGTGCTCTTGAAATATCCATATCTATCCAGGTGATAATTTCCATTCTTGGTTAATCCGGCTGTATATTATCAATTCAACCTTCGCGGAGTTGAAGCGGAGTAGACAAATCCGGCAGGTGTCCGGCATGTTCCCGACCACGCTCGACCTCGTGTTCTGCGATTCCCCTCGGTGTCCTGAGCCTCGTCCGGTCAAGTGAGCTCCCGTGAACCAATACGTCGTCCAACGACGCCCCCCCTATCTCCGCGAACTCGAATGTAAAATTAATGAACCAAACGAGACTCGGGACCCACCAGCAACTGACCGCCGTGAATCGTTATTCAGTTATTCAGCCCCGCCCGTCCAACTGTCAATGGGTGCTAACTGATCAATACAGTCCTCACACGTGCTGATGGACCCTTGCACAGACAATGCATCCTGCCAGTGTTGCCTGTTACATGCCAAGTCTTAGCCGCAACCCTGAGATCAGAAGTTCCGTCATTACTTATTCGTGTCGCAGAACAGACATCCGCAGTTGCGTCTGATAGCGGGGTTGATGCACATGGTTTACCCGACGCGGTTTGTCACAGAATTCGATCTTGACATCAACTCGACACAACAAGTCAACCTGATCATCAGATCTGACAATACATATACCACCACACTTCCGATCCATGCGTCCGCTTTTCTGCTTACGATCCTCCAACACGATGTCCTTGCCCGACAGTCCACGGCAAATCACTCAGCAAAGTCCCACTCGTGCGACAATTAACCGAAACATGGTCTGAGTTGAAACCTCGAACACTTCCTCACAGTTACGGTACGCGTCTCCTCGTGTTTCATTCCGAGGATCTCATCTCCACCATGTCGTCCCTGGAGGCACTAGCGGAAGTCAACCAGAAATGAATCAGTCACCCATTTCCTTCGGGACTCCGCTCCTCACCTTACAAGTTCTGATCAATGATCGTGAATCGGTCTATTGGAATAATGGAAGCACGTCCGCTCAGGTAAAACGACTTCTGTTATCCAATAGTTATGATGAACATTGTACCTCTATGCATTCTTTATGGAAACTGACATACCGGCAGCAATATAGGTCCACTCAAACAACTCAGCTGCGCTAAGCACCCGCGATCGTTTCTATGTCACCTAGTGTCACTTGCCGCGAAATGAATTATAGCAGACAAGATGTCCTTCGCTTTCCTAACCGACATCACGAAGGACGTACATATGTCGAGACGTCGCGACCTACTGAAACTCAATCTCCGGAATTGGCCACGCGGTCCCTCTCCTGTGAGCAGTTCTGTGTGGAGAGGAAATTCACGTACCCACAACAACCCCGCTCCGACTGGCCGCCGCATTAATCACAGGTTGCTTCCTCGCACCCGCCGCCACCGCAGAGACGAGCACCTCGACATCGAAGATTAAATGCCACGCAGGCTAAAACATACGGCGAGTTTACACCGAAATGTCTCAAAATCACGTTCTCCAGCGGCGCGACCGCTGGGACCTCGGAGCCTTGAAATGGTGCAGCCTGTCAGCGCTTAGAGGCGAAGGGCATTTACCGAACGCTCAGCCCAAGCTGATAGATCCCGCAACTGCTCACGCATAACAAATGGTGAATCATTGAGCTCAAGGACTGCAGCCTTCACATGCATACATAGTCGCAAACATGGGCGGCAACGGACTCGGAGATCTACTTCTTCGGCGGAGATATGATGGCACGATGAGATCGAAACTAGATGTAAAAAGAGGATAATTAGGACGATGAAGCCCCTGTAACGGTCAACGAGGCAAAAAACGCGCGCACCACTCGGTCAATTGCATCAATCCACACACTAGACGCTTGAGATTCGGAGTGGCCATCGTCGACTCATGCGACGGAGAGAAGCTGGTTATCCTCCGAGATGGTGTCATTAATAGATGGACTGCAATTTACATTGCGTAATGCCCGATGTCCACATGGGAAACGACCTCATCGGCGTTCGGGGCGTCGATCACTTACACCCCCGCGTACGTCTGCGCCTCTTGCGCAGGGCTTGACGACCGGTGCGCTCACAGCGTCGGTGATTGATCCAGCCAGCCATGATGGTATTCGAAAAGGTGGACAGCCTGCGCTGCGGATTGGCCAAAGCACCCGGACAAAGGGTTCGCCACTCACTGTTGCTCACATGTCTCGATCTAACTCCAACAGGATGTATCACGGAGCGGGTTATAGACACGATACCGGGACGCGCAGTAGTCCTAGGACCTGTGTCAACGACAACGGTACCCGATTAGGGGGAACAGGCTCACTACTCGGAAGACTGTCGCGGAGGGTGAAATGGCCACGCCCGCGTCGCAGCCACTCGTGCTCGACGACTTGGCACTTGGCTGATATCGAGGACGTTCAAGCTCGCTCTCCACGCGCCTCGGCATGTGCACCGTCTGCATTGCCCTGCTGGTTTTTATACCGATGGGTGCGACTCGGGATCAGGGCAGGGCAGGCACTCACCGATCGCCGAATCATACGTGTGCGAAAAAGAGGTCGCCATATCGTGAACGGACGCCACTAGTGACCGTGAGGCGGTAGGCCCATGTGCATAACCACCTAAACGGGCCGAGGTCCATAGATCATTGTCGATAACGTACGCGCTGCTTTAGTTATGTGAACTGATTTAACGGGAAAATGACCCATCAAGGCTGAGTACGACGGACGATACTTTGCGATTGTCCTGGCAAGCAATGGCTTTTTTCGAGCCCTTTTTCCACTTCGATGTGGGCCGAGCAGGGCGGCACGGTGCACCCACTGCAAGTTGGTCGTACGGTCGTACATCGACGCCGAGTGACGCTCGCTGTTAAAAAAAGCTGGTACAGGCCGCTCGTGGTTCGTAAGCGGTGCGATCCCCGCACCAAATCGCCAGAGCACTACGTACAACTCGCCCCTGTGAGAGACGGATACCACGCACGCTGGGCCGAATCTGGTCCAGTGACCGGCCCGTCTTCTGGCTCGAGGTCACATTGGCCAGGCCCATCACCAGGAATGTGTTGGAAATGGCAAGAGAAGGCTTCGTCTTGATCGAAAAAGGATGATGACGGGATCGACGGAAATTGACTAGCTTCTAAGAGTAAAATAGTACATACGGTA
>JBBPMW010000001.1:0-53648 GCA_038090535.1 Tylopilus alboater | reverse complement strand
TCACGTTGGCCAGGCCCATCACCAGGAATGTGTTGGAAATGGCAAGAGAAGGCTTCGTCTTGATCGAAAAAGGATGATGACGGGATCGACGGAAATTGACTAGCTTCTAAGAGTAAAATAGTACATACGGTACGCTACACATCCAGTTCATCATAATGTGCCATATACTTATATAATGCAAGAGATGTCTTTCGACGTGGCAGGTGACTATAGTATCCAAATGTGAATGTGTCTGATCCCAGACTCATATCCCAGAAAGTGTGAGAGATGGAATTAGAAGTCCTGTCACTCATATGGCAACGGGGGTAAAAACACCTTCTACTCCTGACAGAGGGGGGAGTCCACCTGTCTTGCGCTCCGGACTTGCGCCAAGATCTCTCGCCGAAGAGCCTGAAATGACGCTCGTCGTGTCTCTAACCAGTACACTTGGCCGGGGAAGCTCACTCGCGGGGCTCACGGGCTCAGCAAGAGATTCTTCAATGGATGACGTATCTGACAATCCATTATACATGGCTTCTTGTTCGGCGCGCGGCGATTTGACGGGCGTTGTGGAAGAGATGCTGGCACTTCTAGCCCCAAAGAATTCGCCAAGCTTCCTTGTAAGCGGTTGAGGGGGTGGTGATGACACGATATTAGGGGTGGTGGCAGGTGGTATAATGGGTATAGGTATTGCGCCGGGAGGATTTTTAGCTAATGGCTCGGTTCGCCAGAGCTTGAAGCCCCAGCCCCCCGCAGCTTGAACACTCTTCTTCGATTCGACCTGGGAAGATGCTGGAATTGCTGCAGATCCACCCGCGTATGAAATTGGGACGCCGACGTTGTTTTCCTCTATGAACGAACGAAGAGCCTTGACGCATAATTCCGACGCCTCTCGTGCTTCGTTCGCCTCATTTAGCTCGTGTTTTGCCTCGTCCAACTCTCCCCGCATGCCATTAAGCTCCTTGCGGAGTATCTCCACTTCGGCTGACTCATCCGACTGGAAGGAAGGGGGAGGGGATGCACGGCCAAATATCCCAGATGACCTGTGCAACTTGCTTGCCAGCATCGCGTTGTCGGGGAAGGTAAAGCTGGTGGGACCAGGGCTGCCATGTGGTGAGCCCAGGTCCAACTTTGCGAAACCCGAGTCTGAAACAGACGATATGCGCCGATGCGCATGGATTCGACCGGCGTTGGTGCCGGTAAGCGGTGCAAATGACGCCCGCTTTGATGATTGAGGACCTGCCAAGGACACGAGATTCGCCCTGGAGAGGTCGAGCGCTGATGGCACTTGGCTTTGCCGTCGACTCTCGGACTGAAGGCGCATGAGTCCCCGCCTGGGCGCAACGTCGACAGCTGATCAGGGCGAGGATGGGAATGACATACCTGCTCTCCTCGACTTTCGTCCGCAGCACGGAGATGGTGTTTTCGTCGTCCATGGCTTTGCTCTTTGCGGCGTCGAGCTCCTCCTGGAGTTTGGAGCACTTGTCCGTCATGTGGGCCAGGGTATCTATGAGATCCTTCTCCCTGGCTTGGAGCTCGGAGAGTGAATTGGCGAGTTCGTCTCGATGACGAGTGGCCTCTGCCAGGGACGACCTGAGGTTGGTGACGATGTGGGCAAGGACCTGTGGGTCGAGTGACTGTGGCCGCTGTGCGTCTGCGGGTGTGGGTGGGGGAAGGGACTCATTGTCGAGCTGACGCTCGAGCTCGATGGTGAGGTCGATGGAATAAGGTCTTTCTTGCGCGTCGTCTGTCGTGGACATGGTTCAAGTGGATGTCAGGGTAACATCACCATGTCCAGCCACGTCGCGTCCGCCGCCGCAACCACGAGTCCTCCCGCTCCGTACACGTGATTCATCCGCACAGCCACCATCAGCCGTGCGCACGACGCCGCCGCCTTTGGTTAGAGTGCTTCGTAGATATCGTACATCTCGTATACCGCATGCCTAAATAACACTTTGTCTAAATTATTTGCGCCCAGTCGCTCAACTGTGCGTCAACGGATCAATGCAAATGATGCCATCGCGCTCGCTCCATGGATACCCCCAGCGATGTAACCATTCTCTAACACCTGAGGCGAGGCGAGCACGCGAAGCACCCCTCGCCGCGTCCTGAGTTCCCGTGTGCTTCTCTTCTCCAACGATGGCATATGCTAAAAGATTTGTCAGTACGGAGCGGGCAGCGCCCAAGAAGACTACTAACCAAGACCTAAGAAATGTTCCCGTTCCAACTTCCAAAAAAAATTAGCTCATCTCGGAAACACAGCCCAGCGCGCGCACTCACCGCAAGCACGAATTCCTCCAGTACTTCAGTCGCTTCATTAGCATGCAATCCATGTAGATCGAGCATGACTTCCGTCCTTTCCTCCGAAGACAATCTCGATTCGCCGCCAACGTCCTTACTTGCGATACCCAAACATATTCCCAAACCGCCACCACACGCGCGTCCTCGCGCGCTCCGATCTCCCAAATCATCCGACCAGTTCAGGTCCCGGCTCCTGACTACTTGTTCAGCGAGCTTGGCACGTTCTCTCACCAGCTTTCCGGCAGCATCTGTCATCTCATTGCTCATCTTTGCGTTAAGATCGTGCCCTTCACGACTGAACCGCTTGGCGGCAGCACCATCTCCTCGTCTCCATGCATCAGCAGCTCGCGAGAGACATGCATTTCGAGCAGCACCCAGCTGCAATGCACGAGAACGATACGACATGTAGAGGTTATTCACCGACTCTCCGGTTGGCAGGGTAGGCAACAGCATCGGAGGATGCAACTTGATACGCGGAGAGGGTTTCGGTGCGACGATCGTGGTTCGCAGCTGCAAATTGTCAGCCGAATTGGAGCTGGAAATTGGCCGAGCCACCGGTGCTCGGTCGGTAGGTACCGGTGCTGGTACAGGTCGTTTGACGGCAGCGGCAAACCTTGTACGACCTGGATCATGCTGCCAATTTCCGTGCCTTTTGTTCCTTCCGAGCACAGAGCCTTCGAATCCTAGCGCGGGGAATTCATCTGGAGGTGGGCTGGAAGTTCCAGTCTGGTTTCCAGCGTTGTGATGTAGGTTTGTACGGGAAAGTGCGTTCGTGACGGTCGTGACGTCGACATCTTTGGGCAGGTGGTGCAAAAATTCACATTGATCTTGCTTTGCACACGTCCCACGCAACCAGAATCGGCACAAGGCGCGCTCAAGATCATGGCTGCGAATATAAACAGGTCAGTGCTTGGGGGTGACGGAGAGTGTAAATGTATTGCACCTGAATCGACAATCCGCTCGTAAACATTCGCCAGCAAGGTAGTATCGGCACACCCGATTTCCACCTGGCACGGGTCGTGGACTAGTACCTCTTCCGACTTGCCTTGCCACGTTCGTGTAGCCAGATCGTCCGCCACGCCACAAGCCTGCAGAACTATCCCTTGTAACCAGTGTGACACAGCCACCCATCGATTGCATCCTCGTCTGTGCGTGCTGAGGAGGAGACGGTAACGCACGATCGACGAGCCAAGCCATGGCTTTCTCGAAATCATATCCATTCTGGGAGAGCGCATCCTCGAGCTCAGAAGGAGCGAGGGTCGAACCGAAGACGGAACTCAAAACGTCAAGGGGGGTCATGCCGTCGGTGAGGTAAGCGGCCGTATCCGGGTCTTCGCCTGGAGTATCGTATTGAGAATCATACTCGTATCCGGTCGTATAATATCCAGCGCGAAGGTCGTCGGGAGAGTGATTCGAGAGGGCCGAGTCAGACCATTGGTCAAAGTCTGTGATTGTGATAGGGTGGAACGAATGGGGTGCCGCCTTCTGTGCGAAGGGGTCAAAAGGGTCATCTTCCTCCTCTTCTTCTCCGACTCTCATGGAGGAGCGGAGTTGGCTTGGTGTAACAGCCCGAGAGGGAATATTCTGATCCGGGAGAAGCGGGGCAGCGATCGCGAGGTTAGACGTGGCCCTGAGTGGACTGTGAGACCACAAATCAGGCGATGGCGTCTCGGTTCGGCCATAGCCTGACAATGTAGCTGGGTTGGAGGAAGCGGCCGACAGTGGCCGGGGGATGGGTTTGAATTCTGTGGCTTTGGCACTGAGCAGTCTCGGAGAGGAAATGGGCGACGCAGGAAGGCTTGCAGTGAATTGAGCTTGGACCTGGGTGGCTTGGGCGTGCGCGAGTACGGGTGAGTTCATGGGTGACACGCTACGAGCGGAGATATATGATGATGCATTACCACCGACAAGCGGGGATGAGACAGGGGTGTGTGGTCTACGGAAACCGATGGCAAACGGGGAATTTGGGACTGAAGAAGGGGTATCAGGCCTGTTAAGCCGCACAGAGTGAGAGGATGCCCTGGAAGAGGGTCGTGATGGGCGTCGGGTTGGTGTGAGGAATAGGAACGGAACGCCTGCCACGTCGTCGCGGTGTCTGTGCATGAGGTCGAGCACATGTTGTTCGAGCTACGATGGAGTTAATTGAAAATAGACCAGACAGGTTGGGGACGAGGCGCTGACCATATCGTCATCGACCCCGCATTCGGACTTGAGGAGGTCTTTGAGAACGTCCTCTTGTTCGTCGGCGAGGAGCGAGGCCACCCTGTTCACCAGGGCGGTGCTGAGGCGGTTTTGATCGTCACCGTCGTCGGCATCGTATCCCTCGGTTGGTGATCTGTGCTGCCGAATTATGGCTGACAGCTGCGCACGCGTGTGTGGAAATCTCTGAACTTGACCGGCAGAGCCAAGGCCGTGCTCAAATGCGTTGTCGTTGGCGCCATCCATGTTGAGCGGGGAGAGCGCAGAGGGTAGCGTTAGCGTCTGGGGCATCGGTTGGTGACAGTGGGAGATGGGACGGTGATCTGAGACTGTGCATGGGATGTTGAGCGCCTCAGCATAAAACTTTCTTCATAAGAACTTTCTTGACGAGCACCCGTAGTGAACGCGTCCACACAAATAACGTTATTTATTTTCAACGCCGTCTCCAACGACGAACTGAGACGCTCTTGTCGTACCGTATTCTACGTACAGATGGTCTCACTCGTCCCATTGAACAAGTACATACTCTTCCCGCCAACATTCCTTGTCATCCTGTCCCCCGTCGTCCAGACAGCAATCACTGCTACAAGAAAATATAATGCAGGTACCCCATTCCATTCCTCGGCTCCCTGGTTCATTGCTGCGTTTAAGTGCATCCTGCACCGCTTTGATCCTTTGTTCGTCTGTCAATCTCCGCACATCCAGACGTTTGTCATCAACCGAGTCTTTAAGCACGTTGATCAGATTAGGCATCAGTTGGCATTCGAACACCCGGCTCGATTTGCAACAGAGACACGGTGGGATCGATGCCGTGCTATAGGAGCGCTTCGTTGGTTGAACAACCTTGAAGTCGGCTTTCGTGACGGGCAGAGGTGCCTGAGCAGGGGCAGGGAATAGTAGTTCGAAAGCTTTATCTGATGCAAAAGGTAGAGGGATGCCCCCAAGTTCGTAGCTGCAAGGCACAGATTCTCGGTGCAGTCCGTATATCATCCACAATGGTAACCCACCGAAGGCATTGCTCTCCCGTAAATCCAACGCGCTTGGTGAACCGATCGAATACATCGTCTATCTCCAACGAGTTTTCGTACGTTTCCAGCGCCAAAATCGGGTCTTTTCCGGCTTTGCCATCCACCTCAACAGGATCCTCTATTCTGACACTCGCCGAGGTCTTTGCCTTGGGAGGCGGTGGAATGTACTCGGATAATGTCGACAAGTATACTGCAGGGTAGGAGGGGGCTACGGCCCAGAATGAGTCTGTCACTCTCGTTGAAGCCATAGCTGTGACGAGTGAGTCCTGAGAACCGTCACTTTCTGTATCACTGGAATCGTTGTGATCCTGCTCGGGCTGATTAGGAATATCAGTCGCTGGGTTGCCGAAAATCTGGTCACCCAGACCAAAAGCCATAGGTTCAGCAGTAGTTTTCATCTGAGTGACCGGTCAGTCGACAAAGTGGGGATGAATATCATCAGTGTGGCTACTTACAGAAAATGGGTTGACCGATACTATTAGGTTTGGAGGCGGGGAGATGTTCGTCTTCTGCTGTCCAGCATTCCGTGTTTTCTTTTTCTTCAGCTTGGCTGCATAGATAGCATTATACCTCAAACCACGCCATGCCCGAATGCTGTTCGAATCTAAGATGCATGACCTGCTGGCGCCAAATCATGCCTACCTTCCAGCGTGTCTTTGACAAGTGGAGCGAGCACAGCCCCAGACATATAATGCACGGTCCATGGGACTGTCTTCAAATGGACACCACACCTGCAGGAGAAGCTCCATAGGATCCGAGCAAACCTTGCACTGGCAAGAGGAAAAGGGGGGTTCGCGTGAAGGCAAGAACGCCTTGAAAAACGAGATGTAATTTAATCTGCATTGACATGTTGTTCATACACTGGACAAGAGACAGAGCTCGTACAGGAAGACCACCGATGCGAGAGACTGCAGCATCTTTGATGTTGGCATCGGTCTCCACACTCCCGTCGGGAACGCCAAGCAAGACATTCGTCTCCATGCCGGTACCGATGTCCTCGTCAGAATCGGACCAGTCATCCTCAGTTGGAATAGGCATACTGTTGGGAATGAGTCAGCGGGGAAGAGGCTAGCGGTGGGAGATGTGAAATGAGGATCAGATATGCATGAATGGTAAAAATTAAAAGGACTCGTCATAATGATCTTCGGGAGGAAACCTCGCGTAGAACATCTCAGACTCGTCATCTATGTGTTCATCGCGTCGAAAAAAAGATTAGGACCGAATCCACTTACCTGACTTGAAGATGTTGAGCGGAAAGACTCGAGGCGCGCAAATTTATCTACACGCGGTCGCCTATGGGAAATGGTTTCCTTGTTTGGATCTCAGCTGCCGCATCACTGTGTCAGGTTGGTGTCGCCAGACGGTCTCGGTTTCGCCCACCGGGATGTCTGCCCCGGATGCACGGACGCGTAGAAAGATCAGTTTACAGCCAGCCAGGGTCCTTTCCGTCTCGTACGTCGTCTCGTTCGCCCGCTCCACACACTGATATAAATCATGCACAGACTTGGTACAAGAGCATTCCCCAAGATAGTCCTCTCGAACATTCTTTTCGTCCTTGCACTCTTTGCAGCGAAGGAGGCTCTACTCTCCTACGATGTCGGTGTCTTCTGGGTGGTCATGAGAGTCCTTGCCTTGGGTGCCTTGGGCATGCTGGTCTGGGAAGGTTTAACGTTGGAGTTTTCGAAAGAGACCCATATCGAAGTAGGCTATAACGATTTTCATCTGTCGTGTCATCTCACATTGCTGCAGTGGACGGCACTGGGCGTGTCCTCTCTCTTGCTCTTTGTACAGCAGGCAGCGCTATATACTGCCCTCTATCGACTGTCTTCAGTCCGGTACGTCCACCGTCTTGCCCCCTCGCACCGAGAAGAATTCACCCCTCCTGACAGTGTTATTCTCTTTGTCCATTTCTCCTCTTCTTGGGTGGACGCGATGGTAACCTCGCCTTACCTCGGCTGGAATACAACTTAAATTTCGTTGCCAGATATCCCGCCCCTTCATTCTGGTGTCCTCCTTCGTCGTATCCTTCTTCGCTGACATCATCCTGTCCCACAAAGCCCCCGTTAGCATTCTCCCTGGCTATGCTTGTATCGTACTCCACGGCTTAGCTACGTATGCTTTGGAGCATCTTCGAGGTGCTTTATCACCTACAATCACTCCTACCATGACCGCTGCCGCGAGTACATTTGGTGCTGCATTGCTTGGCCTTCCGTTTTATGCCTTCAAGTATGTACTGGTAAGCTTTTCTGTCATACGGGTAGTTCTTCACCTGATTTCGTTAGCTCGATTCCCGCCCATCGCCAGTCGTCCCTCTGCTATCGTTGGCAGTGCTTCCTCTCCTCACTTTAAATGCTGTATTCTTGACGCCAGACACCAAAATGAACCAATACAATTCTCAGCAAGCTGTTCAGGTGTTTCTGCTGTCTTATCCATCGGCTTTCCTAGTTGCCATTGCCATGGGACGGCTTGGATTCTCCCAGCACCCACATTGGATCGATCTTGTGCTCGGCACGATGCTTTACTATGGTGCGATGCATAGTTGACCGGAGAGTGTCTACTCACTTGAATTATCACAGCAAAGTACCCAAGCGAAAATCAGACCCCTTTGTTTTCTCCGCGAACACCAATGTCAAAACTCGTTCGCTTCTACCTAAATTCTATCCTCTCAGACAACGAATCCAGAAAGATCTTTTATTTTTTGGCACTAAATTTATGTTACATGCTCGTACAAATGCTTTATGGCGTTTGGACGAATAGCTTGGGACTTATTTCAGATGGTGAGTTGACTCTCCACATCTGTCTCAACGTTTACCGAGAGTTCGCGAATATCAAGCGATCCATATGGCATTTGATTGTCTGGCCATCGGCGTCGGTTTACTAGCTTCAGTCATGGCTAAGTGGCCCCCAAATGAGCGGTTCACTTATGGGTAAGGTTTCCCAATGTTCCGATATGGATATAATTATGCTCAAGTTTGTCCAACGTATTTTGTTGGTCTGTAGGTATGGTAGAATTGAGGCATTATCGGGTTTTGCCAACGGAATATTCCTTATCCTGATTTCAATCTTCATCGTGTTCGAAGCTGTTCAGCGACTGTAAGTCTATGTGGTACATTCAGTGTCGGGGTGATAATCTGAGGTCATTTATCTACCAGCCTAGACCCCCCTGAGATGTCGACGAGCCAACTCCTGCTGATCAGCTCTCTTGGGCTTGGCGTAAACTTGTTTGGCATATTCGCAATGGGGGGACATCATCACCATCACCATGTAGGTGCATTGAATTACTGAGCATGGATACCTGACGAAACAATGGTCGGTGTAGGGTCACAGTCACGACCATGGATGCGGACATGGACACGGGCACGACCACGACAAGCATTCTCATGCTAGTCACTCGCATCCACACGATAACCATGCTCATCACTCAAACGAGCACGGGACGACTGGTTTGCCTCACCATGACCATGCCAGTAATCATCTGCGCCAGACCTCAGATACGCATACCCTCGATTCCTGCGATCACCATAAGCATAACAGTGCTCATCGCAGCCATAGCTATACCACTGCGGCATCCCCAGAGCACGATTCCCATTCCCATTCCCATCATCATCATGAGCAACAAGAGAATGAACCTCCGCATACCCACTCGCATGTGCATGAGCATTCCAACAAGTCACATTCTGATTCGCGCGCTCTCCCTGCTGGTGAAGAGCTGACCCAACAAGGTCTGAAGTCTTCTACAATCAGGGAACGAAAACCCCATTCCCGTGGGCCATCACTTCAAATTAAACTTGAAAACAACCAATCACACTCAGCACCCACAGCTCAAGTTCCATTTCCGCTGACGTCCCCTGTGGATTCGCCGGACTCCACTAATTACTTCAGCACATTGAAACATGACCACCATCCCGTGCACCACCATGATGTTGGACCTGGACACCCCGCTCACTCCCATGGACACGGACACGATCACCATAGCCATAGTCACAACATGCGCGGGGTATTCCTGCACGTGATGGCGGTATGTTCCATCTTGTTTCCAAGGACGAGTCTCAACGACATTAGGATACCCTTGGTTCAGTGGGAGTTATTGTCTCGACACTGCTCATCCAGTATTATGGGTGGACAGGCTTTGATCCCATCGCCTCCCTCTTCATCGCTGTGCTCATTGTTGCAAGCGTAGTCCCACTTGTTATTGATACTGGGCGGGTGCTCAGCTTAGATCTGGGTGACAACGAAAGCAAGGTTGAAATGGCTTTAAAGGAGGTATGTAACCTAAACATTCCTTTGAAGAAAACAACGCCTGACGTGTGTTGCGTGTAGCTTGAACACGTGGAAGGTGTTGCCTCATATTCTTTGCCGCGATTTTGGCCCAAGGATTCCTCGAGCATCATTGGTTCTATCCATGTTCAGCTTTCGCGTTCATCCGACGTACCAAACAATAAGCAGTCGGGTATCGACCGCGTACTGGAACGCGTGGACGCTCTGTTGAAAAGCAGGATACCTGGACTAGAAGAGGTCACGATACAGCTGGAGGAGGCTTCTGGAGGGTAGATGTGGTAGTATAGTATGGACGGACCTTGGTAGCACCTGCACCGCTTAGATACCCCGATATTCGTAGTTTAATCTCCTACTAAAGCTTCAGCTTCAAGTCGTGATATGGCATGACCTGCGAACTGGAGGTACATATGTATATGGTTGCATGCATAGTTGATGCATAGAGTCGGAAGTTCGGGAGTAATCACGTTGCTTCCGCCATGTGACGTAAGTAACTATGTTACTACGACCCGCTTGGGACCAAATTGGGACCTGCAGGCCTCGCTTAGTCCGGGTCACTTCTGTCTGCCACAAGTCAACTTTCTGATTTACATTGTGTCTTTGAAGGCCTTGGCGGTCTAGCTTTCAATTGGTCGAGCTTCAATTCATGGCAACATCGAAAGATGCGGTCGAGGAGGATATAGCAGAGTTGAAAAGGAGTATCGCTACAGGTGGCCAAAAAGACAACAATGCTGTCTCCTCTGCAGGTGTGTGCCACGTCCCAGTCTCAGTCTAAACACAGCATGTTCAAGCTGGCATTCAGGACTGTCGATCATCTCCTATTGTATTGCCTCCATCCTCATGACTGTCGTGAACAAGGTATGCTACCCACGCATGTTCCATGTCAAACGATTCACCCCAGCGTAGTTTGTGGTATCGGGGCGGCAGTTTAATATGACCTTCTTTTTGCTCTGTTTGCAAAGTATCGTCTGTATTGCATGCGTGGTCGCTGTCAAGAAGTTGGGCGTCATCTCCTTTCGAGATTTTAGCATACAGGATGCGAAAGTGTGGCTTCCTGTGAGCGCCTTGCTCGTCGTTGTTATATACACTGGCTCCAAGAGTCTCGTAAGTATCTGGCACGTCGGGTGTTCTTACAGATCCCTGAATCATTTGTTCAAAGCAATACCTCACTATACCAGTCTACACAATCTTCAAGAACCTGACCATCATCCTTATAGTATGTGTCACCTTGTGGTCGAGTGACGTTCCTCACCGTTGTGTTCCAGGCATACGGGGAGGCTACATGGTTTAATGGGCGGATTACTGGCCTCACAATGATTGCGTTCTTATTAATGGTGAGTGCCGCGTTGTGACGATACAGACGGGGTCACAAATGAGCTTATTCTCGTTTACCAAACACTAGATACTTTCCTCGATACTTGCAGCATGGACAGACGTGAACAGTATAGCAGATGCAGCTGGCAATATTCCACCAGCGAGTGCGGCTATGGGTATTGGTCTGGGGCTCGTCTCCACCATGATAAAGAGGCTGCATATAGGGTACTTTTGGATGCTGCTCAATTGCTTGGCCAGTGCTGGTTATGCGAGTTTCTTCGACGTTGACTGGGAGGGAGGAATGCTGATGACAGCTCCTTGACAGGTTCTACTAATGCGAAAACGAATCAAAATCACCGGGTTCTCCGACTGGGACTCGATGTTTTACAATAATTTGCTGTCGATCCCTATCCTGGCCGTGTTTTCTATCGTTTTGGAAGACTGGGGAACAGAGAATCTGTTGCGTAACTTGTAAGCACATCTGACCACCTCAATTTTATTGCGTATACAAACAATCAGGCGCTTCCACCAAGCCCGGAAGAAACGCGAAACGTGTTGCTATTTGCTATCGCCTTCTCTGGCGCAGCAGCAGTTGGCATATCGTACACTACTGCTTGGTGCGTCCGGACGACGAGTAGCACGACATACAGGTTCGTGTCTGGCATCGCTGAGGGTGTACCTGGTGACTAATGCCAGATTTCAGCATGGTTGGCGCGCTGAACAAGCTGCCAGTGGCTGCATCAGGAATGCTGTTTTTTGGTGATGCAATCACGATGGGATCGGTCTCCGCGATCGGAGTTGGATTCTTCGCGGGTGTCATGTATGCAATCGCGAAGAACAATCAGAAGAAGCTGGAGCGCAGGGGACAGAGCATTCTACCACTCTCTAATCGGAGCTGATACTGAGTCACTTTCCATGGCGTGTTATCACAAGCAACAAGCGTGCAAAATATATGATTGTTTCTGCCTCACAGCTCCGTGATTTGGAGCTGAGTCGCACGGCCGATGTGATTTCGGACACACCGGAGTGGGGTTAGAGGATGAGCCGGCCGGGTGGAGATGATGCGGAGGATGCCGCCTTAATGCCGTACAGCGGATGGGCAAGCTGAGAGGGGGTCTCTCCACATCAGACACCTTTCTGTCCTTGGAGTCCTTGTAGTCTTGTCGCACCAGTCAAACTCTGTCTGACAGTTCCTTAAATCCGTCTTTCAGCCTTTGTTGTCCTTGATTCCCTCCCACCACCATGACTGCACCCTCACAGTTCCTGCATCCCCCGAGGCTAGCACACACATTCATCGGGTCGCCCAGTGCGCCCGGTACACCCGTGCACAACATCCAGACCATGCGCAGGAGGGCTGCCGGACACAGTGGTCCTCTCACCAAGATCCTTGTCGCAAACCGCGGGGTAAGTTTCCTTGCACTCTCTGTTCGATGATCTCCTTAGTGTCGTCCGTTCATCAGGAAATCGCCATTAGAGTCTTCCGAACAGCCCATGAGTTGGCTATGCACACCGTCGCGATCTACTCCTTCGAGGATCGTCTTTCCGCCCACCGCCAGAAGGTGCGATGTGCGATCCTGGCCATCGTGTCCACAACCTCCCTAACATGCCAAACAGGCCGACGAAGCATACCAAGTTGGCAAAGGCCTAACTCCCGTTGGTGCATATCTCGCCCAGAACGATATCATCAGAATCGCTCTCGAACATGGCGTCGATATGATTCATCCCGGGTATATGCTACTGCTTGTCCTAAGTGTCCCTGTACTGAATCCCTTTCTAGTTACGGTTTCTTGTCCGAAAACGCCGAGTTCGCGCGCAAGGTCGAGCAGGCCGGTATCGCATTCGTTGGACCCACCCCTGAAGTTATTGATGGTCTTGGGGACAAGACCAAAGCACGTACATTGGGTATATGCGCCGATACGTTGACATGCATCTCCGAAACTGACGCGACATCTTGCAGCTATGAGGGTCGGTGTACCTGTCGTTCCAGGAACACCAGGACCCGTTGCATCGTATGTCGATGGAGAGGCGTTCATCAAGGAATATGGCTTCCCAGGTAGAGTCCAATTTTCACACTTGCTCCTCCATGCGGTTGGTCGATAACTCTTTTGTAGTTATCATCAAGGCCGCCATGGGCGGAGGTGGTCGTGGCATGCGTGTTGTACGGGAACAATCTGACTTCCAGAATGCGTTCGAACGCGCTGTCTCCGAGGCCAAGTCCGCTTTCGGAGACGGCACGGTCTTCATCGAGCGCTTTTTGGAACGCCCTAGGCACATCGAAGTCCAAATCCTGGCCGACGCGATTGGTAACACCATCCACCTATTCGAACGTGACTGTTCAGTGCAAAGGCGTCACCAAAAGGTCGTCGAGGTTGCGCCTGCCACACATCTCCCTGACGAGGTCCGCCAAGCTATCTTACATGATGCTATCAAGCTTGCGAAAAGTGTGGGGTATAGGAACGCTGGAACTGCCGAGTTCTTAGTCGACCAGTCGGGTAGACATTATTTCATCGAGATCAACCCCCGTATCCAAGTCGAGCACACCATCACTGGTATGAAGCTTATAGCCATCTCGTGGTTTTTCGTCCCTAACGCAGCTCCGTGGTGTTGTAGAGGAAATCACTGGTATTGACATCGTCGCTGCCCAAATCCAGATCGCAGCAGGCGCAACTCTTCCCCAGCTTGGCTTGACGCAAGAAGCTATTACTCGCCGAGGCTTTGCGATCCAGTGTCGTATCACCACCGAAGATGCGGCGGCTGGCTTCCAGCCAGACACCGGCAAAATTGAGGTGTACCGCAGTGCAGGTGGTAACGGTGTTCGTCTCGATGCATCTTCCGGTTTCGCTGGCGCACAGATTACAGTAGGCATCCGAAAAGTCTGCAGTTGTATTTGGGTTAAGTGTGCACCCCCGTGTAGCCGCACTATGATAGCTTGCTCGTTAAGTGCACAGTCAGTGGCACGACATACGAGGTCGCTCGTCGCAAGATGCTCCGTGCTCTCGTCGAGTTCCGTATCCGTGGTGTCAAGGTTGGCCGAAAATGATTTTGTTGTCGAGATTGAATTTATGTCTTCCGTAGACCAACATTCCCTTCTTATTCCGCCTTCTCACACATGATGTCTTCGTTGGTGGCAAAACTTGGACCACGGTATGTGTCGGAGTTCCAGGGCATCCGATGTTTCTAATGTTATTTTAGTTTATCGATGATACCCCGGAGCTCTTCAAGCTTGTGCAGAGCCAAAACCGCGCTCAAAAACTCCTCGCGTACCTCGGAGATCTCGCAGTCAACGGGAGCTCTATCAAGGGTCAGTCTGGTGAACCAGGTCTCAAACACGAAATTGTTATCCCCAAGTTGGAGAATCGCGAAGATCCAAACGATCCACCTCTTGATACCACGTTGCCTTGTCAGTTAGGTTGGCGTAACATCATCGTCGAGCATGGTCCCGAGGCCTTCGCCAAAGCCGTACGGGAGTACCCAGGCACCCTTATCATGGACACGACATGGCGAGACGCTCACCAATCACTCCTTGCCACCCGCTTAAGAACTATTGAGATGGTCAATATCGCGAAAGAGACCAGCTATGCCCTCGCCAACGCTTTTAGCTTGGAGATGTGGGGTGGTGCTACCTTTGACGTTGCCATGCGATTCCTGTACGAGGATCCTTGGGAGCGGTTGGTCTGTTAAAGTCCCACGAGTTTGCGGTTTGGTTGCTGACATATCACCAGCGAACCCTCCGTAAACTGGTGCCGAATATTCCATTCCAAGCACTCGTGCGAGGTGCCAATGGCGTTGGATATACTGGTTATCCGTAAGTTCTTCGAAACCTTTGTGACACCTGTTCATTTTCGTCTCAGCGACAACGCCATCTACGACTTCTCCAAGAAAGCCGTCGAGAATGGCCTTGATATTTTCCGTGTCTTCGATTCCTTGAACTACTTCGGTAAGTAACCAGTAGTTGAAGGCTGACTGACCACTGATCTAACATAATCTTGGACAGAGAACGTGAGCTAAACCTATCAACTCGATACCATGGGTGCTGACCTTCACTCAGATGAGGCTTGGTATTGACGCCGCCAAGAAAGCCGGAGGCGTTGTCGAAGCCGTTGTTTGCTACAGCGGTGACGTCGCTGGCCCCAAGGAAACAAAGTATACCCTTGAGTACTATCTGGATTTCATCGATAAACTTGTCAAAGAAGGCGTTCACATCCTTGGTGTGAAGGATATGGCTGGTCTGCTCAAACCAGAGGCAGCGAAAATGTGGGTAGTCTTCGCTTTGTTTGTATATGCAGTGTGAACTGAGTGAGAAATTCCTGGAGCCTTATTGGAGCTATCAGGGAGAAGTACCCTGATATTCCAATCCACGTTCATTCCCATGACACAGCCGGAATCGCGACGGCGTCTATGTTAGCCGCGGCAGCGGCCGGCGCTGATATCGTCGATGTTGCCATTGATAGTAAGGACTGAAGGCCGTGCTCACGAATATATCATTGCTAACTGTTGCGACAAGGCATGTCTGGGTTGACTTCACAACCATCTATGGGAGCACTCTGTATGGCACTGGAGCAGACAAAATTGGGCACCGGTATCCGTTATGCCGATATCCAGGCACTGAACTCGTACTGGAGTCAAGTCCGCATGCTTTACGGCTGCTTCGAGGCCAACGTCCGTGCATCGGACTCGAGTGTCTTCGATCATGAAATGCCAGGAGGACAGTACACAAACCTCATGGTAGGAACCGAATGTCATGGCTTCCGCATTACGTATTGGCTTACCCGCTGAGTAGTTCCAAGCTGCGCAACTTGGTCTCGGAACGCAATGGACAGGTAAAGTTGACAGATTCGAACTCTCTAAATATTCTTCTACTAATATACCATTACATAGAAATCAAGAAGAAGTATATCGAAGCCAATGAGCTTGTAGGTAGAAAACACCGTCAATCGTGTTTGAAGCCTCACTCGCCTTTCAGTGTGGTAACATTGTTAAAGTTACGCCATCATCCAAGGTGGTTGGTGACTTTGCACAATGGATGACGTCGAACTCCTTCACAAAAAAGGACGTACTTTCTCGTGCAGATCAACTTGACTTCCCCACGTCCGTTGTTGAGTTCTTCCAAGGCTATCTTGGGCAACCCGCAGGAGGTTTCCCAGAGCCGTTGCGTACCAGGGTCATCAGGAACAAGCCAAGAATTGATGGCCGCCCTGGTGCTACACTGGCACCTTTGGACTTCAAAAGAATCAAGGCCGATCTGCGCAGCAGATTCGGAAAACATATCACCGATGCAGACGTGACCTCATATGTCATGTACCCTAAGGTTTGTTGTGCCTTTCGCTCCTATCACCTGGCGTGGACAACTCATGTCAGCTCCGCTAGGTATTTGAGGAATATCAGGGGTTCTTGGAGAAATACGGCGACCTGAGGTACGTGACGTTTTGTAAACAGGGTCTGGATTGATATGGATAATATTGACTTGTTCAGTGTGGTCCCCACGCGGTACTTTTTGGGTCGTCCGGACACCGGAGAAGAGATGCACATTGCTATTGAAAAGGGGAAGACCCTCATCATCCGTTTGATGGCAATAGGACCTGTCGTTGAGGGCCGTGCCCAACGTGACGTCTGGTTCGAAGTCAATGGCGAAGTAATGCCAGGGGAAATTGACGTTACATGAGAATTTTACTGATATGTATTCATTGGTGTAGGTACGCGCGGTGTCCGTGGAGGACAAGAACTCTGCAGTCGAGACTGTCTCGCGAGAGAAGGCTACCTCTGCCCCTGGCTCGGTCGGTGCACCAATGTCTGGTGTTGTCGTTGAAGTCAGAGTCAAGGAAGGTCAGGAGATCAAGAAGGGTGATCCTCTTTGTGGTCAGTGAAATCAATCCATTCGCACTAAAGCTGCATTTTGATATGGCTCATTCCCTGCTTACCTCCAGTCCTGAGTGCCATGAAGGTAAGTAGACATGACGCGATCTTGTTCTCATCTGACTGGAGGCTCTGCAGATGGAATCGGCAGTTACCGCGCCGGTTTCCGGCCACATCAAACGCGTTGTTGTCAACGAAGGTGCGTGGCTTTTGTGTCTGTTGGAGTCGATGCGTAACCGTGACTCTACTAGGTGATTCGATAAACCAAGGAGACTTGACGGTAGAAATTGTCCACTGAGGGTGGTTGTAATACAACTTGGGCCCATGCCATGTCACAATAGAATGCAATGTGCAATATATATTAGTCCCAGCATGCTGGTGAATCCTCGTGGCCTTCGCGTATTGTTCTATTCGATTCCTTGTACCTCACTCAACGCACTGCTCCGTGATCTCAGATTCATTCATCACTACCAGCGAACGCACACCATACCTTCCGTTGATATACACAGAAAGCATTTTGGGTTGTCCCATACCAAGTACCTCTTGATCAGTCCTTTAGACTGGCTATATCACCACCACATTTGTTTGATCGCTATGGCAAGCTAGAAGAGCAAAAAAGCTAATCCAGCGATCGAGTTCCGAAAACACGAGGTGTTGATGGCATGCTCGATGCTCTAATATGTCACCTGCACGTCATGGCATCAGCCTGATCGGGGACCTCAACACCACGGTCCAACAGTGTCACTCTGATAAGAAATTGTCTCTTATAGACACCATGATGAGGACGCTGTATGATATACGCCGTTCAGAGGCGGTGTCTTTCATCATCATCAGATACAACAGTTCATCCAAGGACATTACAGGGGCCGGGGCCTATCCTTGCGATAAGGCAACTCCGAATGAGGGGTGCAGACGAGAAGAGCTTGCGTCCTCAGCATTCATTACACGGCAAAGCCCATATGAAAACGGCAACGTCACCTTAGTTTGCTACTATCGATACCGCACAGGTGGCAAACCAGCCAACGCTCGGACACAATGAGATGTTTGCGGGCCATTCATTTCCGTTGGGAGGTTGAGAGGGCCTGCTAAATTTAAGACATCATCCGCATTCCACCCGGCTCTGCGGGTTTCTCCTAATTCCGCAGTCAGTGCAGCCCCTTGATAGACCGTCACTTGATACGGTGAGAACGCGTGTACGGGCCGACCAGCGGCAGACAGGTGATGATGATGCGAAATCAGTCTTGTCTTATCATCAGTGAAATTCGATAACATTGTTACTCTTATCGCGCGAGCTCCGAAGCAACCTTCAACCGTTGCAAGATATCATCACCAAGCTCCTGGACGACATCCTGGGCATCATATCATGATGAGTCGATGGACAATTGACAGGATCAGAAACGAACCTCTGCACTCTTGATCTCCGACACGAGTCCTATTCCCATACCACACCACACCAGCATTCGGTCTGGGTCGCCGTCACGCACACCCTCCTGGAATTTCTCCTTCACGATCCCGATGTCAACTCCGCCATCCACGTCTTTCACGGTGTCATTATAAAGTCCTCTTCCATCAACGCCTGCTGGCCATTCTAAAGTGCCCCTCGCATGGTCGAATGCCGTCGTCCGCACTGTCATATTAGATTTAGCTGCTACAAGAGCTTTTTTCTGGGCATCGCTGTATAGACTCTCCGGAGTCATTAGAAAGCGCGTGCCAAGCACAGCACCCGCAGCTCCGAGGACAAGGAAAGAAGCAACTTGGCTACCAGTAACCAAGCCCCCCGCTGCCAAAACAGGAGGTCCGCCTTTGGGCAATGCGGCGAGAATAGAAGAGACCAAGGTGAAAAGCGGTGGTGCAGAGCCATATCCATGTCCCCCTGACTCGTTACCTGCAGGAACCCATTGAGAGTAAATTCGACCGCTTTATACTGATCACCAAACCTTGAGCGACGAGGACGTCCACTTTCCACTCATCCGAGGCAACGAGAGCTTCCTCAACGGAGGCAACCTGGGCAAATATAGTTGTTGGATGAACACGTTTGTGTTCGGCGTCGTAGTTGCGAATAAATTCGATCCATTTCTTGATATTGTTGCCAAACGCGAGCCAGATTGCGTGGACATGATTGTCGAGGGCGGCCGATAGCAGAACTTCCGGCTTGGCTGTCGGCTTTTCCAACTGCCAGGCCAGATAACCAACGCCGATCGGAAGGGGGTCCGAGGGAGTCAAGTGGAGTAATCGACGAGTAAGGGATAACTCGTCTATCAGACTCTCGGCGCTCTTGTTGGCTGGCACAGGTTTAAAGATTGGTCGTCATACCTAAGAGAGGTGTGCAATCGTACCTGCTGTCAGGAATCCGAAGCCTCCCCCGGCGGTGACTCGAGCTGCTAACAAGCCACCGCTTGCTCCCGCCATTGGCGCCGCGACGATTGGGATCTTCATACCTAGGGGAAAGGAAGTCATGCATATGATTTGGGATACAAGCAACTGCAACCTGCCTAATATGCGAGTTATCGGTGTGTGGAAAGGCATGATGTACTAGTACGCTGCAGTAAGTGTGTGTCGGGTGAACCAGCGGGTCGTACTGTCGATTTCTTTGTATTTAAGGGCGCCAACTCATCTCAAAGTCGACCGAAACGCCTGGCAGTGACCAATGCACTCGGTCATGAGTCGGGCATTGCTCAGACCACTTACTAGTAGATCAGGCCGCTTACCGAGCCTTGTTTATGTTTGCAGATGTTTGTGCAATGAAATCTACGCTGCCTCGTTTGCGCCATATCGTTCGTTGTGCTTGCGCCATATCCCCATCGCGCCCATCATGGTTCGTATCGCTCTCAAATCCGATGCAAGCATTTCTTATTGACCGGTCTCCGAACAAATGTAGCCTCCTCCAAAGTCAAAAGGTGGAAAGATGCTCAGTCTCATCAACTGGCGGCTGAGAGTCACCATCAACGATGGTCGCGCGTTGACCGGACAAATGCTTGCCTTCGATAGGCACATGAACTTGGTGCTTGCAGATTGTGAAGAATTCCGCCGCGTGAGACCCAAGAAAAAGCCTGGGCAGACGGAAACACCCCCCGAGCAAGAGATCAAGCGGACTCTCGGCCTCGTGATATTACGCGGCGAAACAGTTGTCAGTATGAGCGTTGAAGGACCCCCACCAGTTGTCGATGATGATAAGAAGAATGTCGTACGTCCCTATTATTTGTTAATACACAATGAACATCTAATGGATCCGAACTTGTAGCTTCCTGTCGGTCCTGGCCGTGGAATGCCTGCCGGTCGCGGCATGGGAATGGTACCTCCAAGTGCGTCCTTTCGTTTGAAATCCTGATTTTCGTTCTCTTAATCTCCTTGTAGTGGGTGTTCCGCCGATGGGACGGCCTACAGCGCCCTTCCCTCCCCCTGGCATGCCTGGTCCTCCTCCAGGTTTCAGGCCTCCAGGCTTCCCACCCGGTATGCCCTTCCCACCTCCACCGGGCTTTGGAGGTCCCCCTCCTCCTGGGTAATCATTTCCCCACCTCATTAATTTTGGCGGTGACGAATACTTTTTTCCAGCTTCCAGCCTCCTCCCCAGTGATTCACTGTGTGTGAGTGTAAATTTGCAGCAGAAAGAGGCAGAACGGAGAGCAGCGCAAGTAGTTTCCTATATGTCGGTCGGCGTATAAAATGTATCTCCCGGCTTACATTACAAAAGGTTTGTTTGTTGTACCTATCTTGCTAACAAGTACAGCGCCGTATCATATCGGCCGCCATTTTCTGCTGACCGGATTGGTGAATGGAATGTTACGTCTCGTAAGCATCTTAATGGAACCTCGTGTGTTAGTGCTTGCGCGCGGTGCTCATCTCCGGCGTGTCCTGTCGGATACGGAAACACTTTGATGAAACGACTTCGAGAACTCGAGCACGGACTCATAATCGCCGCGGTCTGGTGATTGGTCCATGTCTTCTATCTGACGTTGCAAGACGAGAAGAATGACAACGGTAGCTCCTTGTTTGGGCCTTCTCACAGCATCGCTGTCCTTATCATTCACCAGGTCCTTTTAATGTCCCTCGTTAAGAGAAGGCCCAGCACCACTTTCATCCCTCCTCCCCAGTGCAACTGCGCATCGACATGACGTTCGACTTGTTGAGTAGGTTCAGAAAACCTGTTTCAATCCACGACTCTCGGGGACACCATCATGTCCAACGACCACCCCCGATGGTCACACGCGTTCATGCGAAACGTCCTCCCCATGTTCCGCAGGTCCGCCCTCAGGTTCGACGAGGACATCACCAGCATCAGCCTGCGCTAGCCGTGGTCCCCCGTGCACTCGCACCTCCACGCAAAGGACCTGTCATGCGCGCACCCGCGCCTTCGCGTAAAGGGCCTGTCATGCGTGCGCCCGCACGACCTTACCCTCCTCAACGAGGCTCTTCAAAGCTCATGAATTGCTTGCACATCCATTTCCACCCTAAGCGGCGGGATTTAGCCCTTCCCCCTCCACGTCCCTCGAAGTACGGGAGCAGCCAACAGGCTCCACCTTTCCCCCCACCTCGTGGGATGATCAAAGCGCCTTCACGACACGTCCACTGGGCCCCCGCTCAGGCCCCAGTACCTTCTCAACCCTACCCTTATCCCTCTCATTCGTCCTCCCGTACCACCACTTCTTATGCCACTTCTCATGCTCGCTCACAACATCATGCGAGTCCTGTAATCCCTCGCTACCAACCACCAGCCCAACTACCACCGCCATCCCGCGATTTGGTGCATGTGCCTCATAGACGCAGATGATGTGTTTGGGACAGCTACGATCACCTGAGGTACGGATCATCCGGGAGTGATACAGTACGAGGCCTTTCTGATTTTGCATTTGCTCCAGTTCGAACGCTATCAGTTATGGCGTGCTATCTTGATGATCGCACGTGCACTCCCAGAACGTGTCTGGTCGAGGGCCGCTTGCCTTTCTGGTGATGTTTCGCTCCTCAAGCAGGCCTTGAAATGATCGGTGACTCGGAAGCGACAGAGTGCTTGATGAACTTTTCGTAGAGAACTTGATTATGATTCCTATGCTCGTCACGACTTGAGATTGTTATCAGAACCACGATGATAGCCGGTGCCGTGTTGGTAATGCATGTTTCCTCTGTACTAGTACCTTCAATATCATGGAAGTTTCGATATAAATATGACTAACTCCGAGTTGACTCATTCTGCGCGGCTGTTCATGTGTGACCCGGGTGCTCACGAGGATGAGATGACTTCTTTCTCCCCTCTTCGTCCCCTCCCCTGCCCTTCGTGCCTTTATGGGCCGGTCGGAGTCCGTTTGGACTTACTTCCTGCCACGTATACATCCGATATCGCGACTTCGGTTACAAGCCGCGAGGTCCCAGGAATCTTGGCGTATCCATGCCCGTTCTGAGCTTATCCTTATCGTGAATCCGCTGTTCGGGGGTACTGACTTATCAATCCCAAGTCGCAGTCGGTCCTTGGTCGGTTCGCCATGGCTGTGGAATCATGGGACTTCACTTCGTTGCCAGTCCAAATTTGGCTCCACGATCAGCATACCGACCCATCGTTGTCGAATGTACACTTGTCAGCCTGACGTTCGACATGTGGGGTTCAGGCCTCACGGCTGTCTCGCTGCATCCCGGCCCGACCTACTAAACCCGACGTTGGATTTGGGGTAAACACCCTTTGAGCCATAAGGTTAGACGAACGTGCTTAGACCACGATGTATAGAGTTCCCTCTCTAACTGCGCACCAGGCTGAAGTTTCTTCTCAGATGCGGCGCACCAACACGCAGAAGGTTTTAGGGTCGAGGTGGGGTATCGATTCCGTACAGTACCAACTGACCCCCTTGATAGGCTTGATGTGTCAGCTCTGATATATCCATGAATATCCTGACATGGGTACCTCCCAGGTTGAGACCAGTGCATCAATGGTACGTGACCACGACTTCCTTGCAATATCACCTGTTTTGTCACCTCCCTAGATGCGCTGCTGGAGAGAAGCTGACTTGGCTCATCTCTCCAAGATTACGACACCAAAGAAGCTGATGGTCCAGGGTAAGGTGGGAACCTCGATACCCGCCCGGCACAGGCCAGGTCTACATACTACTGAGTCTGCCTGAACAGCCGAGACGAACAGTCTCCCGATGCTGTGAGCTAACAACGTGGTTTAGCCTTTCTCAATCCATAAAACGATGCGATACGAGCGCACTCTCGCCAGACGCTATGAAGGTACTGCATTCCGTGAAAATCGCTGCAGATTGCATCTCCTCTTGTGAGTAGACCGCCATGGTGGGTAGCCATTGCCAAAAATACCGCATAATGGTGTTGAGCTCATCATACGACCCCAACTTGCGGGCGTGCGCAAACCGTCCCCAATTCCGTTACCAATGACGATGGCTGCTCCAACGGCTTCTCATCCAACTACCATAGACAATGTCCACTTGTGTCCAATTCACGTCGAACCCATCCTAACATAGAGGCGCTGCCACCAAAATTAAATGCTCGGCTCGCTCCCATACTGCCTGATGCGGATTAGATTGCGGACTTATTTTCAAGGTTCTGTCATGATCAAGTCACGATCGCACATATTGAGGTGGGTACTGCTGATTTTAGCACGCATGAGACTTTGCCCGATAAGCACATACCGAACAGCTGACCAGGATAACCCACTTAGCTAGTCGTGATTTTAACGCGGACGAAACGTCTTTGATTGAGCTTGGCTAAGGTTAACTGATCATTCGCAGACATGCTATCCTTTACCAGAAATGCTCGGCGCCAGACTACTTTGGTACGTCCCCCAGTATTTCCACCTGCATCTGTCGGGTGCCTAGAGAAGGGGGCTTGATTGCACCCAACCGTATTGATACGAAATCACTCATCTATAACCCCCGCCCCAAAGAAGTCGAGTACATCGATAGCGCAAGTTTCTGCCCTCGTTCGATTGAGAGCAACATGGACGGGCATGCATCACATCCGGAACCGACTGGAGTTAGTGGCGGTCTAAATTCCATCTGTCAAATGAAACCAAATACACTGACGACATGACAGATGAGCATTTCCACATACCCGACGCGATCGCTTCAGAGGTTTGCTCCCGCCAGGTTCCTCCGAGTCATCCGTGGCGCACGGCACCCAATCATCCACGGTGCTAACGTCGGGACTTTCTACCATCCCGACGTCGTGTTATTTACACCGTCTTCTCAAGAGCCAAAACGTCCCCAGTGGGTTGATCCGGTGTTTCATACTGAACCGAGTCCCCCATGTCTTCCCATCCGATGAGGATCTTCCTAAAATATTCTCCAATCCGGACTGACAAAAGCCCAGGCCGTGTGCACGCCGTCCTTGCAACCTACCGAATCTGAACATCCGCGCAGTTTGGCATGCACGAACCTTGTAGGACGGTCACTATTTTTCACAGGTGCATACGTTTACTTGTTGCAAACGTAACGCGGATGAGTGGTAACTGCACTCCTTTATTTGGACAACAATCGTGCGCTGTCGGCGCGCAGGTCGATCATGAAGGGCGCGCGCATGACAGTGCCTCCATTTTCCGAAGCCCTGAAAGGGTTAAGGTTTTCAACGCTGACTAAACCATAACTTTGCGTTGGGGATCAGACTTACGCTCCTCACCCCAATTTGACATTGTCACGGCGTGATCAACACAGCGCACCCCAACGGACAAGCTCCGGGGGCGGTGGGCTGGACCAAAAACAAAACAAAAAAACTTTGTTTTCTCTTCGGGCAAACTTGGCATACGGATTAGAACGTCTGCGTCGGTCGACGTGACACGTTTCATCGCGACCAAGCTTGGTCTGCGCCATAGGCAGCCTGCCGGCGATGGGGCGCCGCGCTGTACCCACGCCGCTATCTGATGATATTCCAGGACCCAAATAAAAGCTGTGACCTCCACCGTCCGAATGGCTCTGTCACACTGGCGGAAGCGTCGTCACATCAAGATGATTGTTATGAGTAGTTCCGTACGTGCCAAGGAAACCCACGCCGCACGTTTGGACGCGAGGGCGTCGTGCAAAGTCTAATTAATCATATGATCAGAAACTTCGACGCTGCGGCATCCCCGATACTTGACCGGGCGCAAGAGACAGACCAGGGCAGCTCATTTTCCTTGACACGCCCCGGGGTCGTTGCATCTTCCAAGTGTTCTACGACGAATCGTCCACAAAGAAGGGACGTCGAACGCGAAGAGCATCGCCTGCCGAACTCGGGCGTCACGGCGGTTGCGGCACCGAATAGACGCGCCGCACTTTTTTCGCTATCTCCGAACGTCGTGTGTCGAGGGACGTTTTTGGTTCATGTTCATGTGCTACCACGCATCCCGTAAGCAGCGAACCCAGACCGCGGCGAGCGTCTCCCATATGGAACTGCAGTCGGTCTTGGCCGCAAAAGGAAACGTCAAAGGGAGAGCGACACCCCCTAAAGTCAATTTTGACGACGACGTCGCATGGTTGCGCAAAGCAAAAAGGTGCACGTCGGCTTGATTGCTGCGATTCGATGGGTGGCTTCCAAGGATTTAGGGAAACACGTTAGTCTCCCTGTGGAGACGGCGTCACGCTGTGCGGGATCTACTGCGACGTTCGGTGGCGAACCCAGACCTGACGTGATGGCGGCGCACCCTTTGCACCGAGTCGGCGGTATAGTTTTATACTCGGCATATATAGAGTCCCTGGGACCTGGGGGGCGTCACGAAGAAGACAATAAGACCCTACCTATCTCGGTCCGACCGCAGCGCGAAGCAGAGTCGTAAGCTAAACACGCGATGACGAGAATCACGAGTGTGGCCTGACTTGCATACCTTTGTAAAAACGATGTACATACAAGCCTCTGGCTCCTTTGAGGACTTATTGCGGATCTCGTGTTTTTATTTTTTATTTTTTTTGTTTTTATTTTTCCCGTGCGGCCGGCGGACCGGTAAGTACAGGCGGTGCAAAACGAACGGTCGAGGCCAGGGGTTGTACCGGCTTCGTCGCTAAAACTCGACTGTCGGCACCGGCGAGCGAACCTGAACTCCCTGAGTCCCTTGATGGCCTGCCTCATTGGAGTTCGTTCTGGTTCGAGGGGGGACACGCCTGCACCTCCAAGATCGAACGCGTGCGCTTTCATGAGTCCGAGTACGACCTTGCTGGGCCCCTAATCACAACCGGCCTGCGCCTCGCCAGTCGTTCAGACAGGGTCGAGGCTTATCGCGTGCATGGTGTTGCATGATATTGCATATTGCATATTGCATATGCCGTCGTTCCGAGTCGTACGCACATCGCTGCGCGGCAGGGCTCGATATGATACATGTCCAAGATAGGAGGATCGTCGACGGTCGTGTGCACCTCGGACGCGCGCCATCGATGAGAGAATCTGTCTACACTGTCAGCGGGAGAAGCTGCATGACTGATGCGGCTTAATGGTCTTGAAAGTTGATGCGGTCGCTATCGCGCGGAAGGACGGACGCCGGCATTCGAGTTACGAGTTTACCGGGTCACGACGACGCTGAGCGAGGCGATGCCACATACGACTGTCATCATATCAACGATTAATAAGGCGTCGATCATTTATCCTGCTAAAATACCCCCGTTCACGCAGGAAGGAAGGCAACGTTTCAAACATGTCGAGATCGCGATTGCGATTGATTTCATTGACTTCAAGTTATACTTTGCCGCTACCACCCCTGCATGCAGAGCGGAACAGGTCTCGAGCAAGACCACGACGCCAGTAATCGTGCGCACGAACCACACACCCTATCGCACCATCGAGGTGGCATTGCAGATCCACACAAACATGCACGATCGATCACCGCTCAACTCAAATAAAGGGTAATACGGCGTAGTACCGCAGGCGGTAACCGGTTCTTCCACAGAATGGTGATTGATACACGTGTATCTCAAGGGGCGAACGTTCGAACCCTTGGTGCACAAACTGTCGACAATATAGATCCATCGCGACGAATAGCCACACACGAGGGCGTTGGACGTTGAGTGCTAACAATAGACCAACCCACCCACGGAAGCATATGTGATACCGATCTGACCACACCAATCTGGCGCGCCTGGGCCCCCCTTATGCCCGCTCGTCGGATGGCGCCATCGTTGCGCCATGTTTCACTCTCTGTGTCCATGTACCGACCCTCGAATCTTGTCGATTGTTCGGCGATCACAGATGACAGTCTCTTTTTCGACATCGATGACCCATACTACGCATCGTAGACGAGCACCAAGGCGCTGCGAGGTCACGGTCTCGAGTTGGAAAGCGGCGCTGATAGGTATACGTCGATGGGCTTGTTTCAGGTCTGTCGCCGACCTCGGCGGTCGCAAAAGTAGCGCATAACCGGGATATGTACTCGTCTGACCAAGATGGCCTGACCAGTCCCCTAGGATAATTGTTCAAGAACGTCCGCGGGTAGGCAATATGGCGGGTCCGTACCGATGTCGAGTCGGGCGCTATGGCCTCGCCATTCTCAAACAGCCGAAGTCATTTGGATGAATCATCGTCGAACGAGGCGGCCATGCGTCCACATGATACCCGCCGTCGCCGAGTCAGCCACAGACGTGAAGGTGGCGGAGCGGTCATAATTCAAGCGCCGTCAGCTTTCCGTTTCACCTCCCAATCGCTCCTCGCCTCGGGTTTTCCGCGGCGACTCGTCTGAATAATATGTAGTTGGATTACGAAGGATATTTGTATGTTTTTTTTGCTGTGTGACACGCTATGAAATGGGCTATGAGATGGATACCTGTGAGGCATGCGAGAGCTCTCTACTTGTGCCACGTCTGCCACACGTACGCACCGCAGGATGGCAGGCCCTCCGAGTCACCGCGGCGGGTTAGAGATGGGAATGGCCATTTCGATCGTTGGTGGGACAAATCTCGAGTGGCGCCATCCTTTTCGTTTCCCCCCACTCCTAGGTCGCACGCGAACGCATGGTCGAAATTGAATTGCAGCTAGCGGAACTCAATCAAAGACCTGTCGACTAGGCATGGTTTGGTACCCACGCAAAGGGCACCCTGCGAGCCACGTCCGTGTTCCTTGGCATACGAATAGACTTGTGCAAGGTTCTAGGGTGTAAACACCCCTGCTTCGGCCGAAAGGCAACGTGGAGTCCCCACGTATGAATAGCGAGGTGAGGACCATATGGAGCGAGCGTCGACGCCCTTCAGCCGCCGTCTCCCGCGAAGGCATTCTCGAAGGAAGGACAGAGTCAGACTCGGATGCTTATGTATTATGCCCCCGAACATCGGTCAATAGGCATGAAACTTCCGCCTCCCCTGAGCTTGAAATTACAGCGCGCTTCGCTGTTCCGACCATTCCCTTCTCGTCTGATGGTACACACGAGCTTCGTGGGTACATTCACCAACTGGTCGACTCTGGTGCTGTGTCGCTCCACCACCCTATGACGAGGAGGGCATTCCTGCGTGTGAGAAACGTTCCCTGAACCGATCGTACCTCGTTACCGTGTGTTGTCAGTGCGAGTTTCATAGACAAGTCATTCCGAATCAATGAATCCCCCAAGATTTAGATGAATCCAAGAATTCGAATAATATTCCAGCCATCCGCAGCAGGGCGGGCTCTATCGTACAATAAATCAATGCCATATTCTCGGTTTGAATACCGGGAAACGAAAACAGATGAGCGATGTCTATGCGAGAAAGCATGCGAAGAAGGGAGACGTATCTATCTATGTGTATATGCATGTATATACAAGTGTGAGTGAGATTCAGGGATGAGAAAGAGAAGGGAGAATGAGTGTGGTAGTTACGTGAGTTTTGAAACAAATAAAGGATCGTTGTCGTGCATGCTCGATTCGAGCATCGTCATACAGAAAAAAAAAGGGTAGTAGCAACAGGGCGGAGAAGATGCGGTGTACAGACCCGTCGCGACTCGGAGTAGAAGCGTCCCAATTTTGAAAGACAGGAAACAACAAATACGAATTTTGGATGAGAAAAAAATAGGAATCATGCCGCGATCGCGCAACTGCCCTTGCGACCCCTGGGGGCCATGAGGAGGACAGACGACTCCGAGCTGGAAACGGAAGAGCAGCGTGATGGTGCGCGGGTCCAGTGGACGAGCCCGATTTCTGGTTGTGGCTCGTATTTCTGATGGTAAGCGGGGTGGTATTGCGGTTGAGGAGCGGCGACCAAGTCGTCATCGTCTTCATCCTCGTCGTCGACCCAATCTAGCGCTGCTCGGCAGGACGGGAAGATGACGGGGGTCGGGGTGTGAGAGTGGGAGGAGGTCGAACGGTGTCTGTCTAGGAAGGGGACTACTTTCTTGGCGGATGGAACGTGACGGGAAACGGGGGCGGGGGAATGAGGGGGCGTCTTTTTTGATTTTTTAGACGATGAGGGAGGATATAAGGTCTTCTTCCCCTGAGGAAGAGGGGGAAAATAATCGGTGACTTTCTCGATCACGTAGTCTTCCTTGGTGCTCTTTGCGCCGTTGACGCGGTCGCCATTGACCCAGGAGCGAACGAAGGCCCCGATGTTTGCACCAAAGGAGGCATCCTCGTCGGGTGTCGCGACCATGGGCTCGCTGAGGAGGGAGGAGAGGGACGTGCTCGCCTCACTCATGCAGGTGGTCGTGTTGGACGGTCGCGAATAGGACTGGGATGGAAGTCGCGCGGGGTGGGGGGTGCGAACGTGTGCAGGGGACGAGATGCAGAGTGTGGGGAGAGGCGTGGATGCGGCTGTGCGTTCGATAAGCTTTGGGGTCGGTTGGTAACGTGGACGGGGAGAAGGGGGACGCTCGGATTGGAGTGGCGAGGAGGAAGAGAGGGGGAGATCCGCAAAGGGAAGGGTGGGTGCACCGGCCGGAATGTGAGGGGGGATTGCCCGAGCCCACTGGCGGATGCGGTACGCGCTGGATGAAGCGATTGGAGACGGACGTACGCCGAGCGAAGAGGAGGGCTGAGCGTAGGAGAGACACTCTGGGGAACAGTATGGGCCAGAAGCAGATGGCAGGCCATCCTGTGAAAGTCGTGAGTGAGGCATATGCGGAGGAAACGAGGAGGGGGGGCGTACGAGTTTGCGTTCGCAGGAGAGACACCAGTCGACGTCCATGACTACGGCGCGAGAGGTTGCGGGAGGATATACGTTTGGACGAGAAAAAAAAAGTGGACGAGGTAGGGCGTGTAGGAGGACGAGTGTTTCCCTCCCCCCCTTCTTATATATTCGACTGCCTTTTCCAGACCATGCCAGATCCAATCATAGATCTCTCGGCACACCAAATCAGGACGACCCTTGTTCTCCTTTCCTAGCCAATTCAATTATTTAATTTACACCTCTTTTTCATTATCGTCGATCGAGCACAAATTCCGTAATACCTCGATTTATTTATTTATTATATTATTTATTTCACTGGATACGAGTCATCTTCACATCTCCTGGTAACACAATAACGGTTGAGTCAGAACGGCGCAGCACTAACACCCATGTCGGACCGGGACCCTTGGAGCACCTTCGCGAAGTCGAGAGTCCCCATCGCTACTGCAGACAACAGTACCCAACAACCGCACGCAGCCCAACTCGAACGATGCCATCACAGGAACGCTCTCTGATCACGGAACCGGCTCAAGGATAGGCGAATATGTCACCATCCCCCCGTTCGGCTCCCGACGGATCCCATGGCCATGAATCTGAGGTTCTCTTCTGGCACGAATCCCAGTGCTCTCTTCTCGGCGGCGGAATCTCGTCACGACCACCACCCCACTTCTTGCCCACACGCCACTGGCATGCCCCCCCTCACTGGTACCTTCTCACTTCTCACTTCTCCCGCCCCCCAGCTCAACCCAGCCATCATCTCTACGCTGGGTTCGAAATAGATCTTACTTCCAGTGCTACTACCACCCTGTACGCTCCTTGAAATGAATACATGGCATGCAAAGTCATTCGATACCGATGGCGCCACCGTCAGTTCCCTGTGCTACAGTACAAGCGCCATATATCCATTTCCGTCCTATCTTTTTTTTTCCAGCCGCGCATAGCAATCCCTTCCGACGAGTTGTTCGTCAGGTACCCCGTTCCTGATCTCACCCTGGCTCGTTCCCTCTGCCCAAACTCCCACCGCCGGAGCGACGGAGCTAACTAGCGATGACTCCTTTATGAAAAATCGCAACTCTACGGCATCCCTTGCTCTTTGTCCTTGTCCGCCGATAATCTTGTCATGACTCTGTCTTCGTCATTTAGTCCGTTTTGGCCAGCGTTCCGTCGCAACGCTCTTGGGGTCAGCGCTTCTGCGACGTGTCACGCCTGTCTGCGCACCAAACTTCTCGAGTTTTGCTTCCGCAGTGACGGCGCAGTCCAGCTCGCACGATACACAGCAACGCGAGCTGCTCCCTGTCCTAGTCGTTCGAAATCACTGCTCAGGCTGAGGCTCAGCCCGCCCTGTCGCCATCCCGCTTACTGGCGCGTTCAAATCGGGCGTGGCGTGCCCGATACAAACTCTGATTATGAACTTACTCGCATCATATCGCCAACGTCTCGGCCTCCCATTCAGCCTTGGACAGACGCTTCCAGCGCCGCACTGACTCATGACATTTACTGTACAAAGTATACATGCATGCGTGTCGTTTCAAGTTCCAGATCCCCTACGCGTCCTTATTCAATCGTCGCCCCAGAACGGCATCCCAGCACGCCGCGCAGCTCTCTACAACCGATCTTTCACTGATCGCCAAAACGAGGGCGCTCCGCGTACGATACATACAGTCGGGTGTTTCCTATACAGAAGACGAAGGGCACGTCAGTTACGCGTCCGAGTTCCCCCATCTAAACGCCGCAAGATGCACATCGCGAAACGAATGTGATGAAACAGTCGAGACGGGCCCCGCGTGACGTCCTGCGTGTCTGAAAAAACAATGATACACGATCGCCCAGGCGGCAGAGAACAATGGAGAAGAAACGATCATTGTGAGTTACAGGGGCCTCGATCCCATATACGGCGGACAATGGGCGCATCGGGCAATTCTGGGAACAATGGGAAAAAAGTCACATCTGTTGATCGGTGACGAAAGTGCCACAGCACCGCATAACGCGGTTGCGGAGATGATCTGCCCTTCACGACCCACCAGACGGTGTCATCGAGTGACGTCTCGCCCAAGAACGTAGAAGACGTGGTGGCTTGTGAAAACACAGGGTTCGTGAACCAGAGAGGGGCTTTCGTACAGCGAGGGGGAAATAGATCCGCCAAAGGATAATTGTGCGGCAGGATATGAATGTTCTCATGAACCCCGTTACACGTATGTCAACGGGCACACAGGATAGCGAGTTAGGAGTGACGGCGATCAGCTCATCTCCGCGCCCCCGCCCTCTACAGCATAACGAAAAGGGGGAAGGCGATGGGCATAGAAAAAAATAGAATGAGACTTCGACATAAAAGGCCTTCGACCACAGTCTGACCGTCGACGGAATAGGGAACGAGAGCGGGAAAAAACGACTCATACAACTTCCCGACGGGGAGAGAAGAGCGTCTATTTTCCTTGCTCCGCTGCGAGGAAGCAGAAACCAAACAGTGGTTTTCGCTGTGGCGGTCCAGATTGACCTGCACTCGTCATACATGACCTACACCTACAGTCATGTCGATGCGGGTCGCTGGGGCCGTGTACACATCCCCGGAGGCGGAGTGATGGCCGTCGAGATCTTCGCCGCTATAATACAGCCCACAGAACCCAACTTTGATCACCCCGGGCGCGGACAATCAGGGTCGAGGCAACGGGGGTTCAGACGTACGACAAGGAAGACGAGCCAAGGATACGGGACTGAAAACACTCACGTCAAGCAAGTCCCCGAGTTTGGCCGCAGTCATGCCGACGCCACGCTGCTCTTTGCTCAGCGTCGGAGGACGATGTCGATCGCGACACAGACCGACCACTGCGCGCACTAGCGAGAGTGCCACCCGGTGGGTCGCGTCGTCGGTCATCTCTGCGTCGTCATCACCAGATGCGTCTTGTACTTCCCGATTTTGCCCCCGTCGTGCGGAGTCGGGTGTGGCTCTGCTTAATCTATCGATGCGGTTTGCCGCGATGGAATCGCTGTAACGGCGGACGCGCTTCGGGGGCCGCTCTCCCTCCGCACTTCGACTACGGTCGCGTTGGGGGCCATATCCCGTCGTATGGTCCATCGAGGATTCGGAAGACGTTTCCTGATATGACTCTCCTGTTGCTCGTAGCGCGGGGTGGCATGATATCGAGGGACTTCTGGAGAGCTCAGATGACGTTTGCGGTATCGGCGAGAAGCTTGTGCTTATCTCAAGGTCCTGGGGTCCAGTTTCAAGGGACCGACCCACGATAATTTTTGGTTCAAATGGATCCCAGTGAGAGTTGCTCGGGCCCAAGCCTGCGGTAATGGATCTCGACGTGCCTCCAGCTGTTATCATAGGCCTAGGCTGCGCCGCCACAGTGGTAACAGGCTGTGCAAATTCGTCCGATTCGGCATCGTAATCCAGCTTAGGTGATGAACGTGCCGGATGGGGGAAGGGAGGGGAGGATGTTGATCCATGATTGCCACCGCCTTCCATGTCGCCGTCGTTGCTGTCTGTATCATGGATATGGCGAAGACGTTCGACGTATCTCTGAACGTTAATTAACCTTGCTTTGAACTCTGTCAGAGAAGCGATGCCTTCAGGACCGCGTTCAACCCTTTCCATCAGGTCTCCAAGAGAAGCCCCCAAATGCGACCGAGCAGCAAACAAGGTCACAAGGATGCAAAGTAGCCACAGGTTGTGTGATATCCTCCCGTCAGAGTTGATAACCAGGTCATGGGCGATCCGGACAGTCCCGTCACCAGTCTGAAACGAGACCGGTCCTGTCAGCGAAGGCTGCGGATTGAACACCAGCCCATCGTCTTGTTCATCCCATGTCGCTTCCGAACTCCATTTACCCGCGACATACGTGAAAACGTGGAGCAATCGTTTCGTTGTGTTTTCCCAAGCACCAACAGGCACAAACAATGAAGGAGCCTCGTTGTCCACGATGCCCTGAGCAAAGGGTTGCTGTCCCTTATCGTAAATGAATGCTCAGAGTCAGCACCGCCGTGATCGGTTAAGTCACCCACCCTGCAGGCGTTCCTGATTGCAAAGCGCTCAAAGGTAGAAGCCCCCGTGACGGCATGGTCCTCTTCCCCAACGGATGATGCCTCTTCCAGCCCGACATACCTGAAGAGGTTCTTCACTGTCGATAACGGGTCGAGCACCATTCGGACGGTGTCATGTTCGTTCTCGGGAAGCATGAAGCCATATCGAGAGAGGAGCGCTGCGTTAGACAAGGAACCGTATGTGTTGAACACTTCACTAAATGGAGAGATGGGCCGCACGGTACGCATTTCGAGGTGATCGATCTCGCTGAATATCAGGTTACCGTCATGTGACAGTGGATGCACAGTTGACGGGAATGAAGCAGGGACCGTCGTACTTTCCATCTCACGATCGTGCTCACATTCAGCCAGAGAGCCACATTCGACGCAGACGTCATAGTCGCTCTGCAAGCGAGACGCATTAATTCATCGAATATACACACAGACATCCTTCGGGGAAAGCAGAAGTGGGCGAAGATGGACCTCGATTCCACCGCCCGATAGAGTGCGACTTTGGCAAGAAGGATCGTGATTTCATTACTCACCTCCATTTGTACATGGTTGTCGTTCGTATGGTTGAAACTGGAAGGTGAGTTAGATTTGCACAGCTAAACAGCAAGGAATCGAGTAAAAGGCTATGGTCAACATGCATAGAAAACCGACAAGATACTCGAAATGGACCTCTTCCATCTATTTCCCATCCACGTGCAACACGACGGAGTGACGTGGCACTGTTCTATAGTGACTCTGCACAATAAGCAGGGGTAGAGGGTAGCAACGGTCACTTGCTGTCTACCCGAGCCGTCAACGTAATAGAAACTTGTGATCCTCAATCAGAGGTACACCTTGTTCACAATATGAACAGACATCATTGGGGCGAGGCAGCGACCAACAAAGCAGGAAAAGTAGATGCCATTTTTGGACACGGGAATCTCGTGGCGTCAATGCCACGCCCCGTGTAAAGTCGGTGGGGAGGGACTTACGCGTCGGCAATTGGAACCATTGCTAGGCCATGATATGCATCCACCCAGAATGCACGTGTTGAAACGAGCGAGTAGGCGTGGCAGAAACCCTGGAATGTAACCCCGTATACTCTTGGGTCGGTATCCGCCGTGGAATCCCCTCGTCTGCCGTAGAACAATGGGTCATATTCTAGCCCAGGGTTAGTCGATGCCGCGTGAAGCGTGGGTTCTACGACATCATGATAGTATTGACGTATTTCCTCCTGCTTGCAAGCTAAGCGTCAGTTACTCGTGTGTGAAGACATGAAGAGCGAAAAAGAAATCATAAAGATATCGATGATTGAAGAATGAAGGCTAAAGGTGAATGCAATCAAATCGTCTGCGACTTTGCTGGATCAAGGGACCACAGAGACTCAGGGGCGAACTTGTCCGTGCAAATCTCAATGGCACGGCAGATAAGGAAGGGACCAAATGGCTTGAGGAGACAGGATTTGCATCAAATAGAAAGCATGAAGTGTTAGGGATAACAGATCAGCCGAGAATGAAGACACCGTTGATGGTGTAAAATCGAAAGAACGAGGGGGTGATGACCGAATTCCGGGTTATTCAAAGACATTGATCGAGTTGCAAAAGCCGCAGACCTGACCACGAGGGTAACGTGCTTTCCTGATAGCAAATGAAGACCCTTGCAGCGACCTGTCTGGACCGGGATTGATATGTTGCCGTAGCTTAGTCGCGATGGTGCGGACGCAAGATGGATAAAGCAACGCGACAGATCAAAAGATCCGCCGGACATTCCCGGGCCACGATCGTTACAAGCCGCACACCTGACGGACTGGCTCATATTCACGAACTAGACCGCATATAGAGCGCGTGTCCGCCACTGCATGGACCACATCCATCAGTCACCATGCATGCGCAGTTCCGCATGCCGTAGCTACGGAAAAACGCGAGCGGTAGCCTGGTGATATGAACTTCTAATCCAGCACATCACGAAAGGGTGTGCGACCAGCGCAGAAAATAGTTCGAGGATCAGCGGGTGCCACATACCCGCCATCAGGAAGTAATTAAAGTGAGGGGGGATGGCCGACAAGAATTGTTTGATACGGTTGAGGTAAGAAGTTAGAAAGGGCGTAATAAGTCCTGTGCAGAACTCACACGATCACGAAAAAGCAAACAAAAGAAGGTGAGATGAAAGCAAATTGGACTCGAGACAAACAGAAAAGCTTGAAGATATGTAAAATAGACATGGCAGGATGAACCAAACACAGACTTATCGGACTCACCATGAAGCCTAGCTGCCCCTGGTCGACCTCGGTGACTTCGAGCCATTCCCTTGCATTCTGACTGTCGTGTAACCAAACGCACCACGGGCATTTGGAAAAGGTGGCTTGTCGTTGCTCATCTGCTACGCTCGATGTGTCATCGGGGTTCAAACATCCGCGGGCTGAACAGGTGCATGGCCGAGTTTCGACAGTATCGTTAGCACCCCAAAACACGGCAATGTCCACCGTTTCCCACGGTAAGCTTTGGAGGTAACCGAACCATCGTGAATGTGGGCCTAGTAAACTTTTGTAACGCAAGTCGAGTTGAGACCATCAGAAGGGATGCAGCAAAGGTCAGGGATCCATCATTGCGTGGCCAGAAAAAATCCTCCGAGAAGGAAAATCCCGGATTCATAGTGAGAAGACGGGAAGATCACAGAACGGGGGTGGAGAAGCGAGCGAAGTGGCCCCAAGTTAGCGGTGATGTTCGCGCGTTCATCCAAGCCGAGGTTATAGAGTCGTTTATTTTGGGGTTTGTGTGAGAATTGCAGCGATACAGGTTTCGAACGCGTGAAGCAGCGTCCAGCCGACGCCACCAAGGGCAGCGGCGCAGTCAACATCGCGACAAACGGCTAAAGAAAGAATACGCACAATTCCCCGTAGAGTGCGAGAGCGAGGGAAAGGTGTGCACCGTGACCACACGGTACAGAAGATATGTGCTGGGAGAAGAAGCACGACCTGACAGACAAAACGACGGTCTTTGGAATATACACGACTGCGATACCCAAAGATAAATCAGTACACAAAGATAGACGGAGTCCCTTCGAACCCGAGTCGGGCGAGCAGATGAATGTGATAACCCCCAACAAATTTAAGGATCAATGGGCCCCACCTGAAAAAGGCGGGAGAGTTCATTGGTCTTTGCAATGACACTCGTTCGCACGCCAACACGCACCCTCGCGGTGCCAAGTGAAGGATCAAAGGAAGGAGCCCCTTCTGCGACGAGAACGCCGAGGGTGGTTTGATGAAGACTCACGGGTACGGCTGCATTCAATCAACTCTCCGCGCGAGTACACGGAGAGTCCGCGTTCGCGGGAGGGCTCGTCGGAGGCTATCGATTTGGGTTCGTGGAGAGGACTGACAGCCTGCTGCTGGTCGTCGATACGAATCGTCGAGTCAATTCGAATGCGATTCTCCGCACACCAAGCCAGCAACGTCGCTATTCTGCTTGACGACATCGACTGGGAGAGCGACGGGGACTTGCCGCTAGTTCTGGGGTGTTGGCTGAGCGGCTGGCGTGGCGCTCCGAGGCGTTGACGGGATAACTACGAAAATGACTTGGCTAACCCTTAGCCAACCTCTCACACTTCTCCGCCGTTCCCTCGGAATACTTTGACTCTTAGTGAGTTCCTCCTCCATTGCGCTTCCTCGTTCTCAGAGGGGCTCCCCAACGGAAGGAAAACTTAATAACGCAATTACCCGTGTCGCGTACTCCTCCAAAACCGAGACGCACAAAAGGGGCTTACTCCTTCTTGTCCTTCTCAGACATTGATCTTGCAGCAGCCTCTTTCTCCGCCTTCTCTACTCTTGCCAGTTCCTTCAGCTCCACCCTACGTGCATATTCTTGGCCACCCTGTCCCAAAAATAAATGTCATCGCACCATTAAAAAAAGTAGCATGTGGGAGGAAACGAAGAAAACATCGAGCAGCCTTCGGAGGAGACTAAAAGTACCGGCAGCGGCGTCGGCTATGAAAACGCCGCGAGGCTACATGTCCCGCGTCTGGGAAAAGAAACGGGCACGTCGAACGATGTCGCACCGCCCGAGAACCAGAGCGAACGCTAATCAGGACTTACCTGTAACCCGAGTACCGCTGCGAGAACAAGCATCATAATCGTATTCCCCGCCGACAATATCCTCATGGCCTCGATGCGATCATCCATGGTGTCCACCTCGGCTGGTGTTATCATCGTGCGCAAGCATGGGATTGTCACAGCCAGATAGACGGCTGCTGCGAAGATGTAGGCGGCTTAGACTGGTTCGTGAGTGCGACATGCTCGCAGAAGACCTACAAGGACTTCACCTAAGCTAGAGCCGTCGAAGAAGATGGCGCTCTCGTCCCATTGCACGAGCTTTGCAACAAGGCCGGTCAGCCCGACTCCTATAAAGCCATGTAAAAGTGCCTGAAGCAGTCAACTGGCGGGCGCTAGTGAGGTTCCATGATGGACCAACCTTGATGGCGGGGGGTGCGTTAAAGAACGTGGCGTAAAACTGGAACCCGTCCTTGAGGGTGTCTTCTGTCAAGTCCTGGTACAAAATACGATAGTCGACGAAGAAGCATATGAACAGCACCCCTTATAAAAGATGAGGCATATTATGCAGCACCGGAGTCAGCGACGCTACAACCTGCACATAGAGTACAACATACCAAGGAAAAACGAGCAAGATGCAAGTACTGCGCCTTGTCTGAAGCCCATCTTTGAATCCAAGTAAGTGTGTTGTGAAGGTCAGACGAAGTCACTAGTCGAGTTAATTCACGCGGTACCACAGCCACAAATATCATATCATAGGCCCTACTCGTCCATTCGAACGTCTCCTTCTAACCCAGACTGCGGGTTAACCTTGAGCGCCTTTTGCACAACAACTTGCCATATCGCATCATTCACGCCCTTTGCCTTCCCTAGCTGCCCCCTCAACTGCTCCACTTCTGCCTCGAGCTCTGCAACTCTACTCGTCAGCGGGGCCCCCAAAGGCTCTGCTTCAGTTGGCTGAACGAAAGAAAATAGATCCCGTTGAAATTCAGATTCGGAGTAGTCATATTCACACCGGCCGATTTGTAACGTCTGTCGAAATGAGTATTCGAATGCAGAGATAAAATGATTAACCCACCTCGCTCGTGACCGGTAACATCATCGATACTTCGTGCAGCTCTCTTGCGTTCACGTCTCTCATCCGATGAAATGCTGCAACTGGTCGTACTGGCATCACATTGCGGGCCTCTGCCACGCTGGACACGTTCAGAGAGAGACTGATGTGGCCCACGAGGTCCGGAGGCTTGAGCATCGTCGCAAGGAACGATATCGACAAGCCTTTATGTGTAGAAATCGTCCGCAAAAGTTGATGCGATGCAATGTCGTGGACGTGTATGAGCCCTGAAGCTGTTCCAACCAGAAGCAGCGACCCGTTCAATGAGATACATAGAGCCGTCACAGGCAGACCAACATTGATGAGTCGTTTTCGCCCTGTTGTGCCATCCGCGTCGAAGCGGACGACGTCGGACACCCCTGCGCCCCCAACAGCTTCGATAAAGGGTCCCGCATTGTTTTTGATTTCGCGTTCGCGAAATAGGTTTACCTGATAGATAGATCCATCAGGTGAAGAGGCAAAGAAGAGACGTTCAGTGATGTCCCAGACGATGCAACGTATCGGCTTTGGGAAATGGAATGTCGTTATCAAGGATTGCGTGGCAAGATCCCACAACTAGTCATGTTGTCAGTCGACAGACCAACCACTTTGACAGTCTGCTCACCTTTACGGTATGGTCGAGGGATCCAGTCAATACGCGGCACGTCGGAAATGGGCCAAGACCGCAAACGAGATCTGTGACTGGGAGGGTGTGATCCGACAGTGTACATTGTGGAAGAGGGTGATCATTTTGGAGATCGTCGTCCACCAATCTGAAGGGAGGGTCGGTTTAGGCGACAGGACTATTTTACGCCGATAAAATCAACACGGACTTCGACACTGACCAAACGCCGACACCAGAATCTTCACTGGCGGATATCAATACCATTCCGTCGTAGGTGAATTTCAACACGTTCACTTGGCGATAGTGAGCATCCCAAGCATGGTAGAGTATGCCCGACGCAACCTACTGTCCAAAGTGTCATGACACGGGGTTTACTGAGGAAGATGAAATGAAACGCGCCTCCCAGAGGTATATCCGTCCCTGAGCGGTACCACCGGCACAGTATCTTGCCTTTTGATCCAACGCCAGACAAGTCAGCTTTTCCGGCAGAACCACCTTTAAGGCGATCTGGTCCTGTTTGTCAATGGTCAGTTAATAGCAAACGATCCTTGCGATACACGCGCCTTTTGAAAATTATAAACGTTCAAAACGGCCTTGTCCGATTGTGCTGCGAGCATGATTCCTCCTTGACCATCCTTCGTCTCTACGAAGGCGCTGCAATGTGGTGCAGAACTTGTTTGCTTGAAGGAGGAGAACACGTTGCCGGTTTGGAGGTCATGTAGGACGAACGCTCCTGGTCCTGAGGCTTGTGCTGGTCCTGAACCTGACGGCTGGGGCGCCGTAGTACACAATACGATCTCTTGAAGACCCATAAGCTAGTGCTCGAACACTTGCCGGCAGGTGTGCACTGCCGCACGGCAGGATTGCTGGAAATGTAGAAAAGGATCGAGTCCAGCCGCATTGAGTCACTGACAGCACGTCTCTGCCACTGCGCTCGACGAAGGACACATCCTTATGTCCTTCTACTCTTGTCCCCACCAACTCTTGATTACATCTAAATAATTGTATTTGTCTTCTCTAGCTTTCTTTCTTGACCAGGCCATGGCTACGAATCTTTATGCAGTTTTGGGCATTAGCCGCAATGCGACTGCGGAGGAAGGTAAGTCACGATATGTCCAGGATGTCTTCAATCCTGAAACGTCGTCCAAGTCCGAAGGGCCTACAGGAAAAAGGCCTTGGAAACCCATCCTGATCGCCTGCGCCAAGGCGCCTCCGCGGCCGAGAAATCCGCATCTGAGGACATGTTCCGCAAGGTACGCACTCAACGTCGCTGATCATGCCATTTACTATTCACCCGCGCCCACGCGACAGGTAAATAATGCATACGAAGTCTTGCATGATCCCCAGAGTAGAGCAACATACGATCAACACGGTGTCTGGCCCCCTCCGGCGGCTGCTCCCCAAGGCCCCTCCGCCAACGGACCTCACGACTCCTTCTCAAACCCCTTCTTCCACGATCCCTTCTCCCGCGACCCCTTCTTCCGTGGTCCTCGCATGGATCCGTTTGTGGGTGGATTCGGATTCGGCCCACACTCTGGCCCGAGGAGCTTCACAGACCCCTTTGTCTTGTTCAACTCGATATTCGGTGACCTTCAGAGAGCGTTCGAGTCTGACCCCTTCTTCGATGACCATCCGTTCGGACACCGCGGTTTTGGATCGAACCACTTTGGCGGTGGGTTCTTCAACAACGGTTTCCCTTCCATGTTGCCTTCTCCGTTCGATTTCGGTGGCGGAGGGATGGGGAGCAGCAGGATGCAAGCGTTCAGCAATGGCGGGAGTGGCGGAAACGGAGGGAGGTGGATCGCTCAGAGTTGGACGAGCTCTACCGTCAATGGCGTAACGTACACCAAGTCTGTGCACAGGGACTCGCAGGTGGGCATCCGGGCTCTCCATTTTCCCTTCCCTCATGCTGATAGTGAATGTAGGGCAACGAACACGTTGTCTACTCGTTCCCAGACGGAACCGAACGTCGCACGATAAACGGCGTCGAGCAGTCCACCTCCCAGCCTTCAAGGACCGTACCACCTCTCGCCCTGCTTGCACCGCCTGTTTCTGGTCCGACTCGAGTCGATAGCATGCCTGTTCCGAATCCCTACTATGAGGCGGCCGCCCAACCACCTTCCCACTCCCGTCCGTCGAGGCATCATGGACATTACCATGATTATTCTGGCGATAGACACGAGGACAGAGACAGACATAGACACAAGCACAGTCGGGAAAGGGACAGAGGCGGTGACTATACGGTCGAACGGGGTGGGCATGGCTATCACGATGATAGATATGGACAGGATGCGCAGAACGGCTCGTCCTGGAAACTTTGGAGGTGAGCAGGGAAGATAGAACGTACTGGGACTCGGTGAATTCTACTTGCTTCGAGCTTTATTTCATGTTGCTCGCTCAGTTTTTCCTTTTTTTTAAACTTCTTGACGATACCACGACCTGGCGCGGCGCCTTGAGTTACACGTACTCCCTCGTCGTCTCGTCCTTTTCTATGATCTGTAGTAACACTGTTTTACTATTTGAATTGTATTTTTTTCCGATGTCTCCGTGACGTTGGCAGGATTAACAACTTATTATATTCAACGGCCCTTCGGGCAAACCTGGACCCGCAAAGTTGTGGAGTTGTATTAAATAAGACGAAGTTTAGTTGTTAACATGCATGCTAACCCCCCACAAACTGCACAAGCAACCATTGTGGTGTACATTCGCGACGTTTGGGAAAGAAGAATCGCAATGATAGCCATGTTTAATGACCAACACATTTCTCCGCAACGAATGGAAAAGGAAAGACGCAGATGTGTTCTGCCATCAGGCAATACCACTGGTACAGGTAACCCGTGCAGGTATCATACCCGTACCCATACCCGTGTGCGGGTTTGAACCGGAGCGCGAGAACAGGCGGACGTGGTGGTGTAGGCGAGGTCCGCGACCACGACCTCGTCGTCGTGTCGTCGCTGCAACCACGATCGCTCACATACAAAGACGAACGCAAACACATCGTTAGCGTTCGCGTCCGCATTTGTAGGCGAACGGGAAGGGATGGTGGTGAGGACAAGGGAAAGGGATGGAGAGAGCGTGTTGTCGTCGCAAGGTGGGTGCCAGTGAGGTCGAGGGAAAGGGAGAGGGCACGTCGCCCTCGTCATCATCATTGTGCCGTCGTGCCATCGCGAGGGGATGGTGGCTCGGCCGAGGGAGAGGGAGGGAGGGGCACGTAGTAGGTGAGGACGAGGGAAATGGAGAGGGCGCGTCGCCCTTGTCGTCATTGTCGTGCCGTCGCACCATTGCGAGGGGACAGCGGCGAGGACGAGACAGAGAGGGAGACGGCACGTCGTCGTCGCCCTCGTCATCGTTGTTGTGGGGAGGGTGAGGGTGATGGTAAGGGCACGTCGCCGTGAGGACGAGGGAGATGGAGACGGAGATGGCGTGTCATTGTCGTTGTCGTCGCTGTCATTGTGAGGTGGGTGAGGAGAGGGCGTGTCGCCCTCATTGTCGGGTCGTCATGCCGCCGATGTTGGGTAAGGACGAGGGAGAGAGATAGTCTGGTGACCAGACCGTTCTATGAGGCAAGCCGTCGATAGACGGGAGAGAGAGAGGGCACGTCGAGAGGGCATGCCGTTATTGTCGTCGCGTTAACCCACGGGTACGGGTATGGGTACGAATTGGCTTACCTGTGCAAAAACCCGTACCTGCGACAGTGGTGGGTACGGGTTTTCCCCAGGTGCGGGTGCAGGTAAGACTCCCGACACCCGGGTGTATACCCGTGATATTGCGTAGCCTGAACTTTGACGTCTTGACATTGATCTGTTTCTGAATTCATGATCCTGCTGTTTCGCCGAGTGAACCAATCCAATGTTTGCTTGTCCAGGAGCGCGATTCGTTCGAGTGCTAACTGTAGATCTTCTTGCAGACGAGAAAATCCAGTCTACTCCTTTCAAAGTTCGCTTTGACCCAGGGCCGATGCGGCGGAGCTAAATGGACGACGTGCACATTTGGGTGCGGATACATGATTCGACTGAAGATCAAATATACTGGGGGACATGAACATTCTTGATGTAAGCGCAACAAATCAACCATCCACGATAAACGATATCGCGTCGTAAATTGGAGGCCTTGTGACCGAGTGAGTGATCGAAGATGATTACTACTGAAAAACCGGAACTGTTCCACTAGATTGCAAATACAGGTTGTGAAAGCGAGAAGTAAAGGGCCAATTGGGAAAATAGAACGCGGGTCTTGATCTGCAGAGTCGAGGCGAATGGATTGAAAGTCTCGACGTCATGATGCATAGCTGACATACGTGTCCGTCAAAGGCACCTCAGAATCACAGATCTCCTGAACACAAGGAGGTTGAGACACCGAGGAAAGATAAATCGGTCGTTTAAAAGGAACACAGACGACTCACTGTTGCCAAAAAACGTGACTGATAAATACCCGTCTGGAAACGACCAACTCGGAGAGCTGAACAAACTGACATAAAGGTTAACACCAAGCGACGCTGAACAGACATACCACGAACGGAAACACCAAAGGAATAACAAACAAGCTGTCTGAAGGTGTGATGTCCCCGATTCTGGGAAGAGACGAAGAAAATGATTCGCCCCGACTCCCTAGCACAGGATCGAAAAAAAAACCATCGTAACCTCCCGCCTCCGACGCTGATGCTCCACATTTTCTTTCAGATGAACAGTCCACTCTGTCGAAGAGGCAGAACACCGAGTCGTCCGAACTCTATTCCTTTCGCTTGAAAGCTGATTCTCCCGTTTGTTTGTCCAATCTCGAGCAGGTGGCAGAACATGCATCCGAACATTCAACCGAGTAGATTTCAGCATGCGGAACACGTACCATCAACAAGGGCAACCACAAGCTGCATGCATTCGAACTGCATCCAACAAATGTCCATGTTTTTTCACATTTGGAAACAGAAATTCCATGATCGGGACACAACAACTGGAGATGTTGGCACGTCAGGAACTGAAACTGCTCAACGAATACAACCACGTTGGTTATCGAAGCCGTGAGCATGACCCCACGAGGATAAATGGCACGAGGATCCATTGGCATAGAATGGTTCCCAAGGAACTCGAAATCACGGCGTAACTCGGAAAACGTTACAAGGTCATCTACAGCAGATGATGAACCACATGGGTGGTCCACAACGACCATTCAAACAATCAATTTCACCTGGAAAAACAAACATCAATACTCCTGACAAGACAGGACGTGCCCGAACTTTTACCCACCGAACAAAGTCTGAAAGTTGTCAGCATGTTTATCAACAGCGTCTGTTGGCAGAAAATTATTTGCAATGAATACTTGTTTTTCACTTCCAGGACAATACCAACCACTCACCCATTATGACAAGAGGCGAAAACGACAAGGAAAGCAAGCGAGAGACTCGCAGAGAGGACAACCCTCCCCCTATTCGTTTGCGAATTCTCACGCCGCATCAATCAAGCTTTGAACCCCGAATTGGGAGCGAAAGCGCCACCCCTAATCGGCTCGTTCCGTGAAGCGAAGGTCGTACACACATTTTCCCGTAGACAGACCTGGAACCCTAATCGGGTCCAGGAACTTGTGTCTACTCAGTGGCCCATGTTACATTCATATGGGACGACGTCGACACTTTACAAAGATTTACAATCCTTCAAAGAACGACAGATCCTGTGCTGATAATCCACCTGTCTGTTTCGGCCTTGCGGGTTGTGATGGTCCGGGATTCGTAGCCGCTAAAGGGATGGGGGTACCTAGCGAGGAGAACGAAAATATGGGTGCCGATGTGGAAGGCAAGGGCGGCGGGGAGGGCTGTAGTTGGTTCCTCAAACCAAGTCCCTTGCCTGGACTCGCGACTCCAACAAGCGTATGCGAGGCATTCGCGGCAGGTGGTGACACCCTGGACCCCATCCCAACCACATTCAGCGGCGGCAAAGCCTCCAGACCACCGAGGGTACCACCACCACCTAGCAAATCAAAACCATCCTGTCCGATCAATGGCTTCGGCGACGTAGAAGCCGACGGGGGTGGTGGAATCGTCCTCGTTCTTGGTTCATCTAAATCGGGTGAATTTGGCCACAACATCCCTCCGCGCGCTGCCGCATGGTTGACGAGAGTCTGCGTACGGTGACGTTCCTCATCGGTGACGGATGGCACCGAGAATGCACCATTCATGAGGCTGGTATGAACAGTCGGGGAGGCGAATGTCTGACTCGGGGTATGGGCATGGTAGGCACGGGAGGAGAAAGTATCGAGACGCGGTAGTCGCTGGTGTTGCAACTGAGGTTTGACGGGTAATGGAGGTGGCGATGGAGTGCGATTCCTATTCTCACCTCGCACAACCGGAGGTGGAGAAACAAAATCGTCGAAACTATCCAAGGGTGCAGAAATAGAAGAATATAACTGATCAAGTGATGTTTGAGATCCAGGACTTAATATTGATGATGCGGAGGACGAGCTTGGGTAATGTGTGCGCTCGTACGAGCGACGAGGAGGTGGTGAGGGTGGTGAAGGGGGTCCTTGAGAAGGGTGCGGTTCCGAAGACGGAAATGGGGCGGGGGCTGAGGGCGGAAAAGATGTAAATGCACTGAATTCGTCGTCGGAGTCGTAAGGGTCGTGGGGGGAGGAAGCATCAGTGCTCCGCATCGTGGAGAGAAAAGTACTTGGTCGGGGTGTTTGTGGAGGAGAAACTGATGGTGGGGGGAGGAGCGGTGGAATAGACAGTAATGGAGGAGTCTTCTGAGCTGATGGAAGTGTGAAAGAAGAATGAGGCCGAGAGTTGGGCTGAGATCTCGGTTGCAGGGTTTGCTGTATTGATAGTGTACTCGACTGGCCAGACGCGACGGTTGACGCTGCTACACCTTTCAAAGATAAAGAGGGGCTTTGTGTACGGGAAAGTGAGGATGCAGGCCTCGGTGATAGTGGGGGAGCCAGGATAGGAACATTCGGCGTGTAATTTGCAGTTTGCATACCGAAGGATGTTGGTACACCTCCGATCATGCTCGCACTATCCGGGGTTCCAAGCGCGAGTGCCAAGGGACGGCTTGACTGAATTGGTTGCTTGGGAGGTGGCAGGATCGGGGGTGGCAATTTTGGTGGAAGAGATGATGAACGACTCGCACCTGTAAGCGCATCCAGGGCACTGTCGTTGATATCTTCGTCAGGCGGCTCACTCGCACTCGGCACGATGTCAGAGAGGAACTCGAGGTCATCAGAAGAGAGTGCCAACGCGCTGTGCTGTGCTCCTTTTGTACGGGAAAACCGATTCAGGAAACGTGAAACAGCTGAAGGGGCCGGTGCAGTTGCTACCACTGTGGGATGAGGGTCTGTGGGTGGGGGTAGCGGCACAGGAGATGCCTTTGATGGCGACGCAGCTCGCGAAGACAACGGATGGGGAGCAGACTTGACACTTTCTACGCTTGACCTTGCAGGCGAGCTCGATCGTTCGCTCGGTGTCTCAATAGGAGCAGGTTGGATTGCAGATGCCCTGCGGTTCCAAAATGACAGCAAGCTACCGGTAACTTTCCTCGGTCTCGGCTCCTCGAGTGTGCTAAGACGATCTTCCTTCGCAAGAACTCTCCACCCAACATGTGTTGTATCCGGAACGATATCTTGCGTAGCTTCGATGGATTTCTCCCACTCTAAAGATCCTTTTGAAGCTAACAAGCAGGACAGAGGACTGCTGGCCGACGCCGGCAAATGACGTGTCAGCTTAAGTGCTTCATTCATCGCCTTTGCGGTCGCAGTTGCTGAAAACTGTACAGTGGGTGGTAATATCGACTCGGTGGGAACTAACTGAGCAAGCAGCACAGCGCTATGGAAGGACATTCGTTACAAGATGTAAGCCGCCGAGTCGCCAAGATTTCAAGACGTACATGTCTGCATGACTGTCGAATCCTGATCTCCAGTCGTCCTCATTGTTGGTTTGAGATGCAGGCCAGATCTCTTGCGATACTTGTTGGCAATGACGGAGTAGGGAGTCTAGCAATGCTGGAGGCTGCACTTTAACTAAGGAATGAGCTGCAGTGTATTTTTGTACAAATGTCGTACCACCGCACGATTGAGCTTTTCTTTCTCATGGCGGGCCGCCTCCCACTGGTCAGGGGGTTGAGTTTCTTTGGGATTGCTGTCAGAAGAGCGTGTGGTGCCCCACGCCATGCTCCAGTCATCTTCGGGAGGATTAAGGGCAGTTTGGAGATCCTCGTCAGATACACTCGTAGCCGATGAGACGTTCCCATCAGTTGTTTCAGGCACGGAATCAGAGGCATCTCGGGGAGGCGATGTGGAACGAGCAGACGGGTGATCTAAAACGGAAGCACCCGCAGCAGGTGACTGAGAGATGCCACGCTGGTCCTGTGCGGTGCTGTCCTGTTCCGAAGCCGCGTTGGTAGAGGGATCCCAGGACGCGTCACCCTGCAGCCAGACTGCACCCTGAGGTGTGGGCCATTCGGGTGTAGGCAAGGACGTGGATGTATCCTGGTCGTGGGGGTGCCATGGATGGTCCCAAGCGGTCGCCCAAGGGTTGTCCATGGTCGTGGTCTCTGGTCAAGCTGGACCCAGCTCAACCCTGCCGAGTGTAGTTGGCACGTGATCTGGATCACATTGTGGTTTGGCGTGTTCAGACTTTCTGACCAGAGCCTCATCATCGTCATGGCCATGGACATCGCCAACGACGGCGACAACATCCTCGACTGGAACGAGGACCGCGTTCACCGGTGGTTCACCGCCCTCGGATTTCCACAGTATGAGCACCAGATCAAAGGTACCCTCGCTCAGCCCATGGTCACTACATTGTGCAGCTCACCTCGCACTATCCAGAGCACAACATCTCGGGAGACGTTCTATGCATGCTAGATCCAGAGTCCCTCAAGGCAGTCGGAGTTGCCACCATCGGCCAGCGGTTAACCATCCTCAAAGCAATCTACCAGGCCAAGCTCGCACACCACATACCTATCGACTCGGATCACTATGTCCCCCCTTGTACGTCCACCTCCCCGACTGGCTTCTTCATACTGAACCATATCTCGTAGCGGAAGCTCAGGAACGTACCGTATCTGTCGAGAAACTCAACGACCTCGTCAAGGACCAGGGTCGGTGCCTCCTGTTCGGTCCTCCTTTACCCGTCCTCATCGTTTCTCGAATTTGCAGCCCAGCGTGTCTTCCATCTGGAAGAGGACAACAGACGTCTAAAGGAGACCGTCGAATTGTTGCTCGAGGAATTTAGTCAAGTTCGTCATTCACAACGATTGGTACGAGCGAGCACTCTAATAACACTCCGCAGACTGCTCACCCTCACAAACAGGATGATCATTCATTACACCGACAACCTTCCTTCAAATGGGCTCAATACGTAAATCCTGCAAAGTCTCCCACCAAGCCTGAGATAGAGTCTCCGAATCCCTCGCCTCATCAAACGGAGCATGACATATCTCAGGCTCGGTCGACGCAGCCCAATCCACTCCAAACCGGCCCCAGCTCTTCTGCATCACAAAGGAACCCAGTGTCCTCCATGGCTGAATCTCCAGGTTCTCAACCGTTGTCATCTGCAAGAACCAATCGGCAAGAAAGTTCAGACAATCTTAAGAGTTTCAAAGTTAGCTTGGAAGACCCGACGTGGAAGGTCTTGCCAGCTGCGTTGAAGAAATATAAGATCAACAATGATAACTGGCAAAACTATGCCATGTTCATATGTTATGGATCGCCTGGTACTGGGTGCACTCCCGTTACGTTATTCTCAGCCATTCATCTCTTTCACAGGAAATCGCATCGAACGGTGTCTTAGTTACGATGAGAAACCGCTGCTTCTTTTTCAAAAACTAAAGGATGCGAAGAAAAACCCCGTTTTCATGCTCAAGCATATCAAAGACATACGTTCCCCGATAGCGGTTGCTCAACAAAAACACGCTCTACGCAAAGCCTCCATTTCATCCGAGCATGTAAACAGCAGCAGTAGCACACCTAGCGTCACACCCTCGCATCCCAACAAACCCATAGCTGCTGGCCAGGGCAAAGCAATTGCCCGTCCGCCGAAGCTCGAGGTGAGTGACCTATCGACACCAGCACCGCCCCTCACAGGCACCACGCCGCAAGCTGGCTGGCCCGAGGTCATGTCACCGATCGTGGAAAATAAGTCCGGCGAGGATAGCTCGAGCTCCGCCACGTTGGTCAATTCGGGACAAAGTTCGTCCGACTTCTTCAAATCTGGAACGACCTCCTACGGATCAGCCGAATCAGAGAGCACGAAGAGGGAGATACCTCCATCTATGGGAGTTTCATACGCGGTGGCGATATACCCCTACATGGCAGAACAAGAGGACGAATTTGATGTCGTCGTGTGCGTAGTCTTTCTCATTCAAGATCTGGTGGTTGTCTTACGCAGGCGCATAGTGGGGATACCTTTGTTATTCTTTCTCGAGCTCGTGGCTGGTGGGTCGTGCAACGGGACCCAACGGGCTCCGGTGTTGTCGACACTGATACCTCAAAACAAGGATGGGTACCCGCAGGTTGCTTGTTGGAGACAAATGTACCAGTTGCATCAGCGATAGCCGAGGCAACAGCGGCAGCCAAGGCGTCTGGATCCCCCGACGTCTCTGAAAACAAGACACCGATCTTGCCGCTGAGCATTATATCAACGAGCTTCCCTGGCATTGCGCTGATGGACTACAAGAAGAAAGGAGAAGAGGAATTGGACCTGGCGAAGGACGATGCGCTGAGGGTATTCAAGCGGTACAACCATTGGTCATATGTGCGTTTCCGCTACTTGGACGGTGTTTGAAGCTAATTATTCGGTTTGTAGGCTGTCAAGGAGGAGGGTGGTGATCGTGGCTGGGTGCCCTCTTGGTTTATTGGGAAAGTGCCAACCCCGGGCGGCGCACCGCCGACGCCAAGTACAAGCTCAGCTCCGGCGATGAGTAACGGACCGTCCTTGGACGCTGATGTCCCGACTCAAAACCAGGTCTCCCCAATGTCGTCTGCATTCCCCGGCCCAATGCAAAGTCGCGGACTCGCATGACGAAGTGTACTATCATCACCGGGTGTATCTATTTTCATGTCTTCTGCTTTCCGAACGATTTTTCTTCCCCCGATCTTTCGCATCCACCTAATATCATACGATAACAAGCCACCGCGTTGGTCGAATTGCTATCTTTTGTTCCTTGTTAATGCTCACATATTCCACACGGACACATCTCGTTCGTTCCTATAACCTCGATAGTCCAACGGCCCGCTTACGCATATCTCATGACACGGTTTTCTCTGGGTTCAGATGATCATGATGCAGGCTGGGTCCATCTGTCATCTTCATGTCAACTTCTTGCGCATCGTCAATACCTTTTTGTATAATATCAATCTAATGATCCCTACTACGATCATTTTGTACAAAAATGGTCGATGCAGTCCATCTACCAACGACAGCGGAACAGCCCACGTTCCTGCTGCTGCGTGACATGGTGGGAGCTTGGATCTATCGAACGCTCTGGACCGTCAGGGCCGTGTCTATTGGTGTACTTTGAACATCTTCATCAGCAGGGAGAGGTACCACCCTGTCAGGCCCCAGACCTCGAGTATCCCACCATTGGTTTCCGACTGTCCACGTGTGTCGCTCGACTCCCATGGACCGCCAGGGGAAACAAGGTCCGACACGTCAATGGCCCAGTACGGCCGCCCACCACGGAACTGATAAGGCTTCAGCCGAGCGCACGAGACGAAAGCCGTGAGGGGGAGATGAAAGATGGCAGCGACCTCGGGCTGGGATATCGTCAGCGAAGCGAGGGATATAGACGGGAGCGGGGTATCAGCGTCGCCCCCGAACGCGTCCCGGCCGCGGCGGGTATCTGTAATCTCCAAGCCGAGATCCGTCTGCCCGGCGTGGGTGTCTGATTCTTGGCGCGACGAAAACGGTACGGTTCCACGTGGATGGATGAAACCCTGAATGCAGCAAGTTCCTGTTCTTTACGGGCCGTGTTGGATGAGATGGGGAACGTACGACGTAGGGCCACACGCGGAGACCACTGAGGCTCAGTTCGGCAGGACCGAATTGCCCGACGACCTCGATCTGACTGGGGAGAATGCCCACTTCCTCTTGCGTCTCCCTCAGGGCAGCGGCCAGGAAAGACGGATCTGTCTGGTGGGGTTGAGCACGGTCCGCCGCACGCGAACACCGAGGGAGAACGCCCCTACCTTGTCTACCCTCCCGCCTGGAAAGCTGGCTCCCGAGTCAGGGTGAGCACGACGCAGCACCGCTGAGACGCTGCACCCACCTCACTTCGCCAGCGTGCGTCCTCAGCTTCCCTCGGACCTCGAGCAGTACGCCCGGCGTGTTGTTCACGTTGCAGAGCGGGACGAGGACGGTTGCGTGTGGTTCCGTCGTGTCGGGGGCGATGCCGTCTTGGTTCGCCGCGCTGGCAAGGGTATCTCTGATCTTTGCGAGCGAAGCGCGCGTGAATGGGGCGGTGAGTGAAATGATGGAGGATGATGGCGCGACGCTCGTCACTGTCGTGGTCATGAACGTTCTGAACGACATTTTGCCATACTGTTTGTGGGTGAGGGCGAGGCAGGGGACGACACGATGAACCGTATTGTAGTGTATGTTGCAACCGAACGCGAGTTTGACTGCATAAGGAAAACGTCCCTTTGAGGAGTCTTGCACGACGAGTCAGTGTGTTAGATGGATGCCGTCGAAAAGGCCAACACAGAACGCCAGAAACGATGGTAGAGCCTTTCTCCGCTCGCGCTCGTGTGCTCTCTTGACCGCCTCGGGCGTGCTCCAGGATCAAAGACCAGAAAATCGGTGAAGGCACTTATGCAGTCGTCTACAGAGGTCCTTTGTTCGCTCGTGTCCTCGCGCACCCTCTCATTCCACATCAATAGGTCGGGAAGCTTCTACCTCGAAGAGAGTCGCCATCAAAAAGATAAAAGTCGGGCAATTTAAAGATGGCCTCGACATGTCCGCCGTTCGCGAAGTCAAGTATCTTCGCGAGCTACACCACCAAAACATCATCGAGGTCATTCTCATACATACTCTCTGTGTTCCTTCATGCAACGCTCACCGACCCCCAGCTCATGGACGTGTTCTCCTCGAAAACGAATCTCAATCTCGTCCTCGAGTTCTTGGATAGCGACCTCGAAATAATCATCAAGGACCGCACGCTCGTCTTTCTGCCTGCAGACATCAAGTCGTGGATGGCAATGACCTTTCGTGGACTGGAGTTCTGCCACAGGAATTTCATTCTCCACCGGGTGCGTCTGTCCTTTTGACGATTCTGCGTAGGGCCATCCGGTATTTCGGTCTACGACGTCGTGTTGCTGACGCCACCCCCGGCGTCGATCGTAGGATTTGAAGCCCAACAACTTGCTCATCGCTTCCGACGGGCAACTCAAGCTCGCCGACTTTGGTCTCGCAAGAGACTTTGCAGACCCCGGGTACAAGATGACGTGTCAGGTCATCACTCGGTTCGTTCACGTCCCACTCGACCGAGCATACACGCAGCCTCACGCCTGTTCCGCGTCAGCTGGTATCGACCCCCCGAACTGTTGTTCGGCTGCAGATACTACGGTACCGCGGTCGACATCTGGTCCGTCGGGTGTATCTTTGCAGAGCTGATGTTGCGCACGCCATACCTCCCCGGCGAGTCAGACATGGACCAGCTGAAAACCATCTTCCGAGCGCTCGGAACGCCGACCGAGGAAGACTGGCCAGTGAGTGTTCCGTCATTCCGTCCCTCGCCACGAGCTGACCGTCGTGACCCGTGCGCGTACTCGGTGTCATCTCTCAGGGCCACACAAAACTCCCAGATTACGTTCCCGTAGGACAGTTCCCCCGCACTCCCCTCCGCGACCTCTTCACCGCGGCTTCGGGAGACGCTCTGAACCTGCTCAGTAGATGCCTCACGTACGAGCCACGGCGACGCAT